>PVHP010024373.1:0-26625 GCA_004024765.1 Zapus hudsonius
ATCAAGGCTGTTTTGTGTCTGGAAGTTTGAGTTGTGAGCATTCCTTCCTTTGGCTCTTACAATCTTTCCTCCACTTCTTCCACAATAGACCCCGAATGCTTGGTCCCCAGCTGCTGGTGCTGTTTTGGGGAGGCTGTGGGATCTTTAGGAGTTGGGGCTTCACTGGAGGAAGTGAATGGCAGGCCACTGGAGGCCACACTAGGTCCCTGGCTCTGGTCTTGCTTTTTACTTCCTGGTCAGCCATAATGTGAGGGAATGTCTCCACCATGATCCCATTGCCAGGGGCTCTTCCTGCCATGATGGAGTGAGATCCCTGAAGCCTCGAGCCTAAGTAAATGCTTCCTCCATTCATTTCTTTCTCTCAGGTGCTGTGGGCACAGTGATGCCTTCAAACTATTACATTTCTCCCTGGCTCGGGAAGACCACTGAGGAGACTGGAAGTTGCTGCATCATTGAACCCCATTAAGCAGCAGCGCTCTGGGCATCAGGGCATCCATTACTGTGGGCGTGACAGCAAGCTTTCTTACTGACTCGAACACACCATGAGTGACACATTTTAGTCTTTACTCACAGGTGTTTTGCTGACTAAGAACCAGGCAGGCCACAGAGCTATGCCTTGCTGGTGGCATCCACAGAGTCCCAGGTAAGGATGAACTTGTATGAACTTGGATGGGGAAGGTGACTCGAGTATGTTGCGACCTTTCTGAAAACAGCTTGGACATAAATCTGGGACAGAGCCTTCTATTCAGAGGTAGACTTGAGCATTCAGGAATGTCATTTGTCAGAGCTTTGGGGAAACATTTAGCAAAACCATCCAGGGTCTTGAATTTGTGCTACATTGTACCAACCAGATAGATATTTACCACACCCTCATTCTTTGGTCTCTCACTCCTTCTCCTCACCCATTCCTCTCCTTGTGTTAGAGTAAAATTAAAATTAGAATAAAAGTAGAAAATCTCAAGGCAAGAGGGAGCTAATTATTAGTAAAATATCTAGTCCAGAATGGTATAGAATGGTATGTTGGTTTGTGCCTCTCCCACCTCACCCTGCTCCTATAATCTTGCCTTTGTTTCCCTGTAATCTTGCATCTGTGGTTAAGCACAGTAAATACTGAGAATGGCCTGGCCGATGGGTTCTATAGATATGGAAAAAAGGTGCAAATGTCCTGGTTACTGGAAAAGCCTGTAAAGATTCCCTGAATTGTGATGCATGTTTGTATTCCCTTAAAGGATCTGCTGAACTTAGCTCTGGGCTCATTTGCCTCTGTCCGGCTATGGATACGCACTGAGCCCTGGGCATGCCTGGTTATTTTTAATAAAACCCCTTTTGTGTTGCATAGGAGATTTGGTCAGAGTCTTCTTTTGAGTCGGGGGTCCGGGGTCCTAACACTTGTGTAGCACTGGGGCGGTCCTGAGTAGTGTGGGGGGTGTAGGCAAGAGGAAGATGAATCGGATATAAATGCCTTTGATTTGGGTTCAATGTTTTCCAGTTATTTCCATGTATAAAGTGATTGCAAGCTTCCCTGGTCTCCCAGGGGTATCGACCCTCCCTCGGTGCCAACAGTCTGCGCTGGTACAGGACATACTATGATTGTGTCCTCTACCACCGGATCTGGAGGCACCGTTGCAGAAGCTGGGCTGAAAAGTCACACAGGAAGCCAGTCTGGAAAAGCCCTCCAGTTATCAGACATGTGCAGGGCACAAGTTCACACATGTTCGTTAATAACGAACTCTTCACCCTGCAGAAACATTTGTCTGTGTGATTTTTCAAAGCTCAGTGCACCTGAGTAGTCATTTGAGAATGCAATTCTGATATGAGAAGGGATTTGTAGTGCAAACCAGAAGCAAGCTGAGATGGCAGAAACAGCCACATTCCAAAAGTTCCCCCAGGCGGTTACAACCAGAGTCAGCTTCAGGGTGAAGATCGTGACAGAAGGGAAAATTACAGAAAAAAGGCATCTTGCACTTCGGAACTTGAAGCAGGAGGATTGAAGGTTTGTTGTTGGTCAGCCACACGCTGCTGGGATGAATTTCTAAAGCACACATGATTATGGGGAGGAAAATATTTATTGAGCAGATCCAGGGGAAGAAGTTAAGGAAAGGCTGGCCCCCTTTCACAGATCCAAGCAGAGAGAGAGACAGAAGCCCACCACCAGCACCTCAAGCAAGCACACTCCAAACTAACAAAAGGAACTCCAGGCTTGAGCTCAGACTGCTTTTTGCACATGTAAAGCTAGAATTCCAGACCCACCCCAGAAATACCTTAGGGCTGAACCCTTGGATCTGGCCAAGGTGACACACGTCTTCTAGCCAGAACTGGCTGGAGACAATTTCCAATTTTAATAAACCCTTAATTCTTTTGGGGGACATTTATTCAAAACTACCACAAGGTTCATCTGTAGCCTGAGCTACAGAGGAAACACCCTGTTGGAAAATGAATGAATAAAAACAAAATAAGCACCATCCACAGGCTCACTCAGCATGACGTTGGCTGGGTGCAGTGCACACCTTTAATCCCTGCACTCTGGAGGGAGGCCGAGGTATGAGGGACACAGTGAGTTCAAGGCCACCAGATACTACATAGTGAATTCAAGGTCAGCCTGGCCTCTTTTGAGACCCTACCTCAAAAACAAAACAAAACAAAAGTATAGAGTTGGAAAAGTTGGACACTACTTTCCAAACAAGTAAACAAGCCAACAAATAAAATGAAAAAAAAAAACCAGGATAAAAAATGGTAAAGAAAATAAATGGTAAAGAAAAATCATTTTTTAAAACCATAAAGGTCAGCTATCACTAGAGTAATTATGTTCAATTACTGAATTCTTTCACTATGGTCTGCTTCATAGGGAAATGATTTTATTCAATACTACTTAAGTAGTAGAAAACATAGTCTTTCCAGTAATTTTACAGAGAACAAACAACATCAATTTTAAAAAGTACTTCTGAAGCATTTTGACAATTAGATGATGATGAGAACTATTTTGAGAACCTGGGTTGGCGTTTTCACCTCGAAAAGCTGTGCTTGTTTCGTGCGAGCTGTACCCAGAGGGCCATTGCTCCCAGGGGAAGAGCAGCAGGGCAGGTGAAAGCCGGGGAGACTCCGCAGGGCCAAGGATCTGTATTCACGTGGGTTACTAACAAGCCACTCGCAAACACCTCTGCGCTTATGTCTTGCAGAGCAGATCAGAAAGGAAGGACCCTTGCAGCATGGTGAGGAGCTCAGAAAAAATAATTAGGACCCATGCACTTAAAAACGAAAGACGTACACCTGTATGGCACAGCGAAGACTGGCTTCACCCATTATCTGGATTTGACCCCATGTTTAGATTGGTGTTAGGAAAAGGTCAAAATCAAAAATATACATACATATGACATATCAAGCCGATTAAAGAATTAATAGTAATAATGACAAACAAGTATGCAAAATGAAATGTAAATATAAAGACAAAGCATTCAGACGTTGTTCTCATGTCTACACTGGAACACAGAACACTGAGCAGTTCTTGGGCTCTGTTTCATAGAAAAATATGAAGTGAATTTGTCTTGCCTGCTTCAATCTCCCCTGGGCCTGGGGATGTAGCTCAGTTGGAAGGTGTTAGTTTAGGGAGGGCAAGGCTCTGGGGTTCAACTCCAGCACCACCAAAAGAATGAAGAAGAAGGAAGAGTAGGAGGAAGGAGGTGAAAGAGAAGAAAGAGGAGAAGGGGAAAGATAAAGAAAGAAGGGACGGAGAAGGAAAGGAAGAGAAGTGGAGGAAGGAAGGGAGGACATGGAGGAGGAGAAAGGAAGAAGAAAGAAGAAAAAGGAGGGAACGAGGAGAAGGAGGAGAAGGAGAGAGAGGAGGGGAAGAGGAAGAAAACTTGTGTGATTTCAAATTCCAAAAATCCACAAACTTGGAGAAGGGTAGCTCAGCAGTTGAAACCCAGTGGTAATTGATGAGCTGTGTGGCAAAGCCCCTCGAAGAAGGGCAGCCAGGGCTGTGTTCATTCTTTACAGACCTCAAAGAGCCAGATGTGCCCTTCCAGCTCACTTCTTTCGCCTGGCTGGAGGAGACTGCCCACAGTGTCTGAGATTGCTACTTTAGTAGTTGGCATCAGGTATGTTTTCATTCAAGAATCGCGTCACAGATGCAGGATTTTAAGCAATGAGGCATTTTATATGGACCTGACATATGTTCACTGAAAACTCTCAAGGTAACAGGAGTTTCTGCCTGTTTCAAAGTTGCTTTTGCCTTCCATAAGGGATAGAACTTTATATAAGAGACAACTTCTCTAACGCTACATATTTTGTCTAAAGACCCGATAAGGCATGAATATGTCACTTTCACCTCTCTTCTGAAAGCATTTTAGAAACTTTCAATAAAACCAAGCGAGAAAATACAGCCTCTTGACTTAGAAGTATGTAAGTACCATATTTTACACGTTTTAAATTTTCTTCAGAAACTGAAATAAAATTCTGGAAGAAACTTAACAGGACCTGACATAAAATCAGTAAGGCTGAATGATGACATTAATATAAGTAATCTGACATTGAGAGTCCACGAGAAATGTCAAGGGTCTCCTACTTGAAGGAAGGCTACAACCATTGAACTAACCAATTCCATTTTTTTTTTTTGTTGCTGTTCTGACCTAGTCTCTGTTTGAGTCGTTTCTCCCTCTCAGCTCATTTCAGATTCTAGGAACGATGCAACTTACAGACAACTACACAACTACTCCATGCCAAGAACCCAAATGATCCCTACCCCTAACGAGAAGTGTCCTGGCACCTCAGGACCCCTCAGAAAGCAGACCTGACACAATGATCAGCCTGGCCAAGTTGCTGTCCACACAACTTGTCACCCCTGCCCTTTCTGTCCCCCTTGAGAGTTTCAGCGGGTAAACCAGTGAGTTCCTTAGGTTTATTTCCAGGGACCTCAGGAGCTCAGGCAGCTGCATCATCAAAGAGCCCAGGTCCTCACAGCAGATGCATCGCCAGAGTTTCCTGCTCAAGATTCAGGCAGTTCCAGTGAAGAGTCTTCTCTTTCCTAGCAAGTGTTCATTGCGTTTGTAACCTCAGGGGGAGGCCTCGGAGTCTTGCCACTGTTTGAACTTCATTAACCTTCTAAGTTTCATTTGCTTCCTGAGACTTACAAGCCGTCTTCCTACCAGGAGGGAATTTTTAATTTAGAAGAAATAGCTATGCAACACTTCAACGTAAATTACCTTTATCACATTTTTTTCTAATCTTAACATTCCTGATAATTGAAAATGACAACAACTTTGACATTGGAGCAGATTTGTTTCACGTCTTTTGTGTTTTTAAAATATTTTTATTATGTTTATTATTATTATTTATTAAATAGAAGATTTGGATGAACAAGTCATGTGTTGGTACCACTATTTCCCTCCTCCCTGCCCCCATTCCACTGAGGGGCCTCCTGGGTGGGATTGCTGGTGTGCACCGTGGGGTTGAGGGCTATGAGTCATTGGGTAGATGGTGGGTGGGAGAGCCATGCCTCTGGGTATTCCTCTCTCACCATGGCTATTACAATCTTTCTGCCCCCTCTTCCACAAAGTTCCTTGAGCCATGGTGGGTGAGTTTAAGTCTACTGTAGTGTTGAACTCTTAGCAGCTTCTGGAATTCTGCTTTGGAGTGTTTTGAGTCTCCTCAGTGCCTGTCTCCATCTCCCTGGCAAAGGTTGACAGGTAACTCGGAGACTGTGATGAAGGCTTCAGCCAGGGATTGCAGAGGCTGTACCTCCAGCACATGCATGAGGGGTTGAAAACATCAAATCCTAACAAAGAAATGAGAATTTTGTTGCAGAAATCAATAGAAGCACTGAACAATTCATCCATTCAGCTGACTTACCAAGACCCTCCTCCATGGAGAGAGTGCTGGCCTAGATTCTGTCTCAGTCACAGGAACCAAGCGAGAGCCAAGCAGTGACTTGCACAGCACCCACTTTCTCATCAAATGACTGAAGAGATCTTAAGAGTGGGCGCTGATCACAAGGCTCTACTTTAAGACTCCACTTTTAATCTTTTCAGTATCTGAAGGTCTCTGCTGCCCCATCAGCAGAATATAGTGATGGCGGTTCTGATGGCGATGAGCCTCTTGTGTGGACCTGACTACGCAAACCCCTTAGGACCTCCTAAAGGTCATCTGAAGCAGACTGGACAGCATTCTAAGGAGACAAGACACGTGCAGTTCTTACCCTTCCTGTAGTCACCCCGTTTGCTTCCCAAGGTTCCCGCCCTTTTTAATCCCACCTGACTTTTTTTCCAGCAAAACCGAACTATTGAGTGTTTTGTGAGTTACTCGCAAACTTTCCTACTCTGGTGCTTGTCTTTATATTGTCTTTGTCCCTGGATGATCATCTGTCTAAATGTATCTGTCTTTCAAGGCTTTTGGTGAAACCTTTTTTCTGTCACCAAAAGATGTATTGCATGATATATACCCCTTTAAGTCACTATGTTACAATTATATATATATATATATATATATATATATATATATATATATATATATACTTGACATGATATCTCTGTGGAGATATCAGGAGACAAATGTTTGCTAAAAATGTGAAAACATCTGTCCTTTGTTGGTTATCTGTTGACCCTTTTATCTTAATTTTGAAGCAACCTGAGAGCAGGATCTTCATCCTGAATCCCTTTTTAATTTCCTTCCAAACCAGTTTAGTGTTATGTATTTATTAGCTTATTGATTCATAGCAAAGACTTGTTGGCTTTCCAAGATCTGCCACAACCTGTGTAGGTCCTGGAGTCCAGCACGTTGGCTCTGGGATCAGATCCTGAGTTCAAATGCTAGACCTTGTTAGACTGGCCGTGACATTGGATCTGAAGGTCCCTGCTTCCTCACCAACAGAACAGTACCAATATGCAGCTCTGGCTCCAATGATCAAGCTGACATACAGTGTGCCAGACATTCGACCGAAGGCTACGATTGAGAGCTGAGGACGAGAGCTCACGCTCCAGTTCAGCATGTTAATTCATTTTCTTCCGTTGGGGGGCTGGAGAGATGGCTCAGCGGTTAAGGCACTTGCTTCCAGTGCCTAAGGCCCCGGGTTCAATTCCCCAGGACCCACATGAGCCAGACCCACAAGGTGGTGGCCCTGGTTCTCTCTCTCTCTCTCCCACTCTCTCTCTGCTTGAAAATGAAAATAAAAAATAGTCATCATTTTCTTCAGTTGTTATTTGTTGCATTGGAGATAAGCATATGTATGCTTCCTATTGCTCCTCCCACAACGTTAAACCTGCAGCCACCTCTGGGAATCCATGGCTTCCAGTTACCTGGATTCTTAGTCTCTGTGCATTTGTAGTCTTTCTTCTGCTAGAAGGAAAGCTGGGTCAGTGTGCTCTCTGCAAATCTAGCTACAGTGTCTGTGATGGTACACAGCTAAAATCAACGCTCTAGGGTGCCCAGGTAATCCACATGCCTCATAGAGACCCATACAGCCTATGTCTATTGTCTTGCACCCTTTAAATCATATCTGTTACTAATAGTACCTAATACAAGATATATGGCCAATAAACACGTACTATGCTATATAGTTTAGGGAATAATGACAAAAACCCCACACCTATACTTGTTTAGTGCTGACAAATTACAATTTCCTCAAGTGTTTTTTTTTTTTATCCTTGGTGAGGTGAATTTCCTAATTTGGAACCTGAAACTAGGAGGCCATCTTCATTCAATGGTCTAAAACCAAGACCTCCATGGTCTGACCACTCCTGCCCACCGCAGCCGCTCCTTCACGGGATTCAGACTGGTCTTCCCCGGGCTTGTCAAATAAGCCAGGCCTTCCCCGGTCACATGAACTCTTCATTCCAACATTGACTTAAATTTCTCCATGTCACAGACCTCACTGACCAACGGAGGGCATGAAGCCTGCTGCTCCTACCCTCTCCCGTCCACTTATCCTCTCTGACCTTGTTCACTATTAAAGATATGTTCTTTTGAAATAATTTTGTGTATTTATTTGGAAGGGAAGAGATAGATGATAGACAGACAGACAGACAGTTAGATAGATAGATAGATAGATAGATAGATAGATAGATAGATAATAGATGATAGATGATAGATAGATACAGAGAATGGCTTCCAGAAACACAGCTGGATGCACCAACAGAGTCGCTGAGGAAATGAAATAAAACGAGAGGCAAGTGTCATTGTTCCAATGATATGAAGGCAGAAGAAGGCTGCGTTGTCAAGTTTCTAGTCCAGAGAGGCGGCTATGGGGTGTAATGAGCTGTGGAACAATGAATAGGACTGGGTGCTGGGTTTCTGCGATGAGACTGTGAGGATGCCTTCGGAAACGCTTGCTCAACCATTGTTGTACTGAAATGCTTTAGGAAGTCCTTCACAGCCATAAGCCAAGCACAAGGACCAAGGCTGCCATGCATGCCGGTCCTTCCAAGTAGATGTAAGGTTTGTTACTTTTTCTTTCTTTTATAAAAATTTATTTATTTGTGTATATGCACCAGAGTCTCTTGCTATTGCAAACAAGTGCTTATCCAGCTGTATTTGGGTGGCTGGGGTACTGAACCTGGACTGGCAGGCTTTGCAAGCAAGCACCTTAACTGCTGAGCCATCTCCTCAGGCCCCTCGTTTAGTTCTTTATCAAGTTCAGATGCTGGGCAAATGCAGGCCATCGTGGATGAGAGAACCCACCACTAGGCCACGGGGAGCTGCTCTTTCGGATGTGGCCCTCCCTAAGTCTGCCTTGGGGGTGTTTGTTACTTTGAAGGTCAAAACTGTCCATGGGAGAGGAGTAAACGGAGGCAGTGGCTGTCATATCTGTTGGTTTCACCATCTGCTCCACAAGAGCCACTGACTTGAAGTGGACCCTGACATAGGTCATGTCTGCATGTCAGGATCTTTTGTTGCCTATTTTGTGCTGGCATCAAAAGGGATTTATGAAGTGTAGCCTTCTTTGATCTCCTCAGGATGTCTCCAACGTTGCTCCAATTTAAATTCAATCCGAGTTGAGGTGAGAATGCAGCTATAGACCAGTTCTGGCTTCCCCAACCTTCATGACTCTTAAATTCTTATGCAGACACCTCCCGTTTCCTCCTCCCACTCCTCAAGCCCCAGAACCAATCTCCTGGGTTTTCCGACTATGTCTATCCTCACAGTATTTCCATATCTACAAAATCTCCCCCCTCAACTTTATGTAATTGCAGTATAATTATTGGAAAATATTTAGAGCACAGTGTGGAGACAAAACTGACCTCCTCTACTTTATAATTAGAGCTATAATATTTCCATGTTCATAAATTACAGATAGAACCAGGCAGCTTTTTTTCCCTCCAGGATTTCTGTTTTGACATACTAAAATTTCCAAACAAAGAGAGGCAGCATGACTCTTCCCTGTTGGTTGATTTCCCGGTCAAACCAGCACACCATCAGGGGCTGAAACAGGACTAGTATGTGTTTAAAATGAGGGAATAAGTGAGGGAGACAAGATCCAGGTGTAGCGTAGGGAATAGACGAATTCTAAGAATGTTTTTGCCATCTCATGGCATTTGGGACCATTGAATTTGCAGACACATGAGCAAAGGCCATGTAGCACCCACTGAGTCGAACAGGACACTAGAGTCGGTCTTGTTCTGACAGTACTATCACTGATCTTGCTAGAGCTCTGGAGAATCCCCTGGAAGGCTCTATGGGAATCAATGGAAATCAGAGAGGAGGGGCTGTGTGTGAGTGAACAGATTATGAGTTCCGTTGACAAATTCAGAAAGACTAAGACCCACTCACTGTAGCAACCTGGGTCTTAAGATTGCCAAGCAGCACATTTCCTGGAATATTTGTAGACAATTTATCTACCTTAGAACATTGAGAAGCCGTGGAAAGGAAAAACCCAAAGAAAGTTAACGTGTGATGCTAGAAGTACTGAGTTCAGCAGGCTAGTGATAGACAGCATTAGGGACGTTAGAAACAAGCCCGAAAGGAGAGTCTTAGTGATTGCGTCGTTAGAACCATTTATAATAAAAAGAGTGCATGGAACAGATAGTGTGTAGATGGCAATCTGAAAATTGGTGTCAGAGATGGTGAATCAGGTTGGCTGAGAAGTGCTTGGCGTGGAATGGGTACTTTGATGTGCTTTAGCTAATTCACACAACCAGTGGGAAGATAATAAGCCAACAGCGGAGATGAGAGGTGGGAATCTGTCCTAGTCAGCCACACACCGCTGGGATGAATCTCTAAACCAGGCACAGTTTATGGGAGGAAGCGATTTATTCAAGTTATAGACACAGGGGAAGTTCCACAAGGCAAAAGAGGCTGCCCCCTTCATAGGTCCAAGCAGAGAGAGAGAGACCCATCACCAATACCACACACAGGAAAACAGGCAGGGAGGCCAGGAGAGAATTCTTTCCCCTTTACAGAGCCCTAGGGTAGGGTCTTGAAACCCTATCCCAGACTTAATGGCTTCCTGAGTCTCTGGAATTTCCTTCCTGCACTGCCCACACAGGAAAGGATGTTTTCTTCTACCTCCTTTGAGCTTCCTTACATCCTGCCCCCTACTGAGAGGCTGCCTTCCTCTGAACATCCTCAGAGACCCACCCAAGATGACTTGAAAGGTCAAGTTGACAACAAAACTTAACCATCACAGAACCAAAATGACTGCTTCTCTTAGGCTCTCATGCTGCCTTTCCTGCTTGCCATGTTGTAGGTACGGGTACCATGCACTCAGCAGGTGCAGTCTGTACCCTTTACCTGCTTACAGGCTCATGGAAGCAGGCACTGGAAGCATCCAGTTTACCCATCATTCCTCAGAACCTAACACCATGATAGAACATCAGTGTCAACATTCTTTCTTGACGGTCCACTGCTAATCAGAGAAACTCAAAAACATATCTTCAACACCTGAAATAGAGGAGTATAATCCCCGTGTACATTTGAAAATTCACATCCTATCAAGTTCTACTTCTACATGTTAGTAGGAAGAAAAAGTCCAGAAGAAGAAAGTACAACCAGCCAATAGCAAGCAGAGGGTCATAGGCTCACATGAGAACGAACAGAGAAGCTTCCTCAAAGGCTTACGATGTGCCCAGCAGTTACCAGAAGTTCAAGGCGGTAGCTCTGTACAGCAGATGTTAAAGTGAGAAGCTCTCTGAATTCTGTGCCCCCCTTTTTCAAAAAAAAAATTATTCAATTTCAAGGAGAGAGAGAGAAAGAGAGAGAGAGAGAGAGAGAGAGAGAGAGAGAGAGAGAGAGAGAGAGAGAGAGAGAGCACCTTGTGGGTCTGGCTTATGTGGGTCCTGGGGAATTGAACCGGGGGCTTTAGGTACTGGAGGCAAGTGCCTTAACCACTGAGCCATCTCTCCAGCCCCCCAATGGAAGAAAATGAATTAACATGCTGAACTGGAGCGTGAGCTCTCGTCCTCAGCTCCCAATCGTAGCCTTCGGTCGAGTGTCTGGCACACTGTATGTCAGCTTGATCATTGGAGCCAGAGCTGCATATTGGTACTGTTCTGTTGGTGAGGAAGCAGGGACCTTCAGATCCAATGTCACGTCCAGTCTAACAAGGTCTAGCATTTGAACTCAGGATCTGATCCCAGAGCCAACGTGCTGGACTCCAGGACCTACACAGGTTGCGGCAGATCTTGGAAAGCTAACAAGTCTTTGCTGTGAATCAATAAGCCCTTCTGTCCCCTTTTAATTTCCCATTTTATAAGAGGAGAATCAACTGAGATGTGATGGGGAAATCTTAGTTCTTTGCCTTGGTCTCCAAAGGGAAGGCTGTACAAAAGGGATCAGAACAGAAAACCCTGCCCACGGGCTTCATGTCTAGCACAGCCCTGCGGGTCCACAAGGCACACCTCTCACCAGCCTCCAAACATCTCACCAGTTTGTGGGGATGAGTGAGGTCATGAATTCGGTCCCCAAGACTTTGAGCTCCAAGCTCATGCAGGCATCCCTCATGGGGCCCCAAACATTTAGGAACTTCTAAAGAGTTTCTTATGTGAGCACATGAGTTTGTATTGACTTCGAGCACATCCCCATTTGTGTTTCTGCTCCAGTCACTCAGCCTCTGAGTCATCTCTGTTTCTTTGGCTCTTAATCTTCCTGGAGGTTCGACATTAGTCATTTTGTGAAGCGGACTTGGATGGTTTGGTGGCAAGCTGGGCTCTGGAATGATAAGCTTCTAAGAAAGGAGCACTTTCTACCCACACCGATGGCCCCCTGGCCCGGGGGGGAGTGGCTGCATCAGGTTGCCTGGATGATGGGATTTCCATGTCAGCCTCCTCACTCTGTCTGTTTAGTTCCTGCAGGAGAGAGAGAGAGAGAAAGAGAGAGAGAGAGAGAGAGAGAGAGAGAGAGAGAGAGAGAGAGAGAGAGAGAGAGAGAGAGAGAGAGAGAGATACTGTTTCACAAACAGGTAGGAATTTGAGAATACTGGTGCAGTTCTGAGCAGTTCTGAGGATTTGTTTTAGAGTGTCCACATCTAGGCACAATCAATTTAGGAATATATACTTAAATTTTCTTTTCCCAAACTGTCTTGTTGATGGCTGATTGCCATAGAAATCAATAGTCCTGATACTCCCTGAAGTAAGTGGTACCATTTGGCTCAAAATTAGGTTCCAAATAATAGAAAGCCAAAATTATCAACTAAATGAGATCGCCATGTACTTCCAAGTGCATGCAGGTGGCCCCGAGCTCGTATGCTTGGAGCTTCTGTTGTTGTTACATTATGTGCAGGGAAGGGCAGCCATGCTGTGTCTTCCAGAAGGTTCCTGGAAGCGTGCGCAAGTTTCACTTACCTTCTATCAGTCAGAAATCCATGACTCCATTCGACCACAAAGGAGTTATGGACATGTCATTGACAAAATGTCAATGTAGTCTTGACTGCTCAGCGATGAGCACAATTTAGTATCAGGGATTCTGTTAGCACAGGAAAGACATCTGGGGATGGAGAGAAGCAATCTAACTGGTTGCTGAGGAACAACTGGGATTCTCAGACTTTTACCCAGAAAACAACACATGTGGTGATAGTTTAATGAATTTAACTCTAGTGTAAGGCATTTAAGACATTTCAGAAAAGCAGACATCTGGAATTATAAATAAGATATCTGATTATTAGGCCAACTGTCATTTCCTCTGCTCACCCTCTGAAGCGTGCCGTTGGGCTACAGATCCACCCACACGGGAAGGGTGAGAATAGATGTGATTAGATGTAGAAAGTGTTTTTTATTAATGATATATTTGCATTACAATAAATGGATGAAAATAATTTATATCTTATATATGATTAATGATGTTATTAATGTTCATCTAGATGTATACATAATGAATTAATAATATATTATTATTAATGGCATATTTGTAATTACATAAATGGATACAGATAATTCAAAAGTTATTCCTCAGAACTTAGGAAGTAATCTATTATTAATCTTATATTCACATTATAATAAATTCCATTTATATTTCACTCAGGATAATACATCTGGGTTATCATCATACATACGATCGGATTGGGGAGCTTCTTATGGTTAAAGTCATGGTTTCATAGTAGTAAATCCCTGCCCCTGATTTTGTCATTTTAAGACTAAGCAAGCAAGTTTGGAGTGTGGACAAATACAGCATTTGACATTTTGGAATTTGTCGTCTGCTAGGGCCACACAAACAGAAAGAAGCCTGTCACAAGGCCGTTTGGAGATCTGGACCAAGACCACAGCTGGCAGGTCTCTCCTTTATTTGGTGGCATTTTCTTCCACCCACACCCTTCTCACAGTTTCTTTGAAATTGCTACAGAAGTCAAGTGAAGCACACATGGGTCATTGTGAGAAATAGTTTCCATTCCTCTACTTGCAGAAACCATATTTATCTAACCTAAAACTTGGCTTCCAAGGGTATTGGTTCTATGGCTCTGTCTGCGTGTCTACATTATGTTAATGTATGCATATATGTTAATTACTCTTTCATCACCAAATATTGTGACACTATTTTTCTCTTTTTTTGACTTCTTGAATAATTTCATCATGAGGGCGGCTCTGAGTCACATCTGCTCGCTAGACTTCTAGATTCTGTATAGTGTATGCATTCCTTCAGGATTGGTGTGCAAGCTTTTCGGAGGCCAGATTCCTAGGAATTTCCAGAAAATTGAAATGTAGAGTTGACTCTCACCAGTCCGATTTCTCACCACCAGTTCTGATGATGGCCGCGCCTGGACATTCGAAGCAGCGGAGGCTCCCATCCAGGCCTGTCAAGTTCAGACTCCGTCATGTTGTTGGAATGAAACCAGAAACACTTTGCAACCAAGTCAGATCCTTCAACATCATTGGACCTCCCCAACCTTCTGAGAAGCTGCACAGCTTTTCTCCTGTAGAGAATGAGCACAGGGATTCCATTTTCCTCTCCATGCAGGGAAGCGTTGTGTAGTCAGAGAACACTGCACCCCACATCACTTTAAAAGCCTTTCTATGATTTTACACGGAGAAGACGTGTGTGTGTGTGTGAACTTGGCACATGGATTTGAGAAGGTTTAATCTGTCCTGATTTAAACATTGATAAGCATTCTAAAATCAATGACTACATCCTACACTTGGTATTGTAGTTACCTTTTCATTGCTGGGATAAAACACCTGACACCAAAAGCAGCTGTTGGAAGGAAAGTTTTTTTTTTTTTTTTTTGGCTCAGAGTCTCAAGGAAAAGCTCCAAGATGGCAGAGGACAGTGTGGGGGGAGCAGAGCTTGGACGTCACCTCTGCCACAGCAGGTGGAGCAGCAAGAAGCTGTGCTGACCTCTGGCCAGGGGCAGCCGTAACACCTGTCAGCCCACCCCCAACAACACACCTCTTCCAGCCAGCCTCCACCTCCCAAATTGCCATCAGCTGGGCACCAAGAATTCAAAGCCGATGATTTTATGGTGGTCGTCAGATTCAGACCCCCACACTGGGCTGGCCCCTAGCAGTGTCTCCTCTCCTTGGCATTACATATCACATCCTGTCGTTTATCACCGTCCATTCTGACAGAGCATCGTTCCAAGGGGCCCCTGAGGTGACAGACAAGAAGACAGGTCCGTAGTGCAGACTTGTTGGCTAATCACTGTGCTACAACTGATCAATCTTTCCAGACTGTGGAGCTGGTTTTCCCACGGCATCTCATTAGCTGTTCCTCCTAGGAAATGCGCATGGGCACGACGGGAAGACGATGCCTCAAGTTGCTCCTGGCTTGATGTTTGGCCTCGTTGAAATTCAGAGAAAAATGCAGCTGCAGTGTAGATTTTTCTCAGGGTACGTGGAAGCTTTTGCTATAGCTGCGAGATTTTTAAAAGTGTTTCTCAAGACATCCATCTTACCCAGACAAGACCATTTGAAATTGGACTCATTAAATCATTTGATGTCACAGCCAACAGCCGTGCGGAGGCCAGTTCACAGAAGAAAGATGAGGCTCTCCAACTTGTTTGTTTTATGTGGATGCTTCTTTTCTTTCAGCCTTTCTTTCTTCTTTTTCTTTTTCTTCTTTTCTGATTGCACCTTGACAGGGGATCCTGTAACAGGACTCTGACAAAATTCAGAGATGGGAAGGTGGAAGGTACTATCTGTGTGTCTATGTTTCTGTAAAATGTTGCTGAGGCTCTGTGGACATTGAGTCTTGGACCTGCCTGCTTTCTACTCTAGAAGAGGCAATTAAAACATCATTTACTTTGTTGAGAAGGTAACATAGACCCACTCAAGGAAAATGAGATTCTGGGCTAGTGAGATGGCTCAGCAGTTAAGGAGCTTGCCTGCAAAGCCTAATGTACTGGGTTCAGATCCCCCAGCACCCATGTAATGCCAGATGCACAAAGTGGCACACGTGTCTGGAGTTCCTTTGCAGGGGCTAGAGGCCCTGGTGTGCCTATTCTCTCGGTCTGTCTCTCTTCTATCTCTCTGCTTACACATAAATAAATAAAAATATTTTTAAAACAAGAAACTTAGTCTAGGGGGAAAAGTGAAATGCTGCGGTGGTTTGAATGTAACATGTTTCCCATGGCCTCACGTGTTGGAATATTTGATTTCCAGTTGGTTGTGCTGTTCTAAGAGGTGTGGAACTCTTAGGAGGTGGAGCCTCCCGGAAGAAGTGCGTCACTGGGTGGGTGGGGCAGGATGTGTTCAACCCAGCCTCACTGGCTGTTGCCTCTCACTTTTCCTCCCCCAGTTGTTAACATGACACTGAGCATTGGCTCCTGGCTGCCTCCTTTGCAGCCATGATGAAACTCCCTCTGGAGAGTCATCCAGAAACAAATCCTTTCCTTCTATAAGCTGCTTCTGGTCAGGCACTGAGAAATTAATGGATACAAAGATGATTTTAAGATCATCTCTTGGGTTTTTCCTTCTAGACCCCCCCAGTGAAGCAGTTTGAAAGTATCCCTCACAGTGTAGACTAGAGAAGCTTATTCTTTTATTTATTTGTTCATCATTTCTCATTCATCATTTGGTGACATGTCATCTTCTTTGCTATTTGTGATTGTAAACATTCTCTTTCTGTTGTGGAACAAGATTTTGGGTTTTCTTCCTGTTGCCTTCTTAGCTATAACTCGGGAGAAATCTACAATAACTTGCTTGTTTAATTTTTCAGGAGTTATTTTAACAGTTTCTTCATTTTTTGCTTATTTTCTGATAAAATACTCTTAAATGTGTTGCTAAGTAAATCTCCAGGGAAGGGGAAGGCGGCTGGCTAATCAGCCCCGGGCATTGCAATGTGGCTCTGGAACATGTTAGTGATAAAAAGCAAAAGCAAAAACAAACAAACAACAACAAATAATCTAGAATCCCTTATATCCACAGTTGACTCTCACTTCTGAAGTAGAGCAAGAGACCTTCATGGAGACAAGAGAGTAGATTCAAAAACCCCAATTCTCCATTCTCTTCCACACAAAAGGAGAGATCCATGGACATCACCAGGGAAAAGCTGCTCACTGGTCAGGGATGAGCTGGTCTCTGGTCAGGGATGAGCTGGATTCTGGTCAGGGATGAGCTGGTCTCTGGTCAGGGATGAGCTGGATTCTGGTCAGGGATGAGCTAGTCTCTGGTCAGGGACGAGATGGTCACTGATCAGGGATGAGCTGGTCTCTCTCTGGTCAGGGATGAGATGGTCACTGGTCAGGGATGAGCTAGTCTCTGGTCAGGGATGAGATGGTCACTGGTTTGTATCTTACAAGAGAAAACCCCCTTCAATTTTGAGGGAAATTTTTCTAGAAAATACTATTGCCAAGCTGGGCGTGGGTATACATGCCTGTCAGCCCAGCAGTTGGGAGGCAGAGGCATCATGGTCACTAGTTCAAGGCAATGCTTGGCTATGTAGTGAATTTGAAGCTAGTCTGGATTGCCCAAGACTAAAGCTAACCAGCTAGATAGATCGATGACTCAATGATAGATAAATTGATCAGTAGATAGATGGATACCAGTCTCATGACTGACAAACACTACTGTATCTCCAATCACTGGAACAACCCAATAAGATCATTGATTGTTTTTCTGTGTGTGACTTTGTGTGTGTTCTTTTTGCTGAGCACCCTACCCTCAGGGCTGACCTCTTCCTCCACCCTCTTCAGGGATGGTCCCCTTTCACCCCAGCATCTTTCTTTCCAATTAGGACTTTGCCTGAGACCTCATTCTCTCCATCTTGGTTTTATTTCCCCAATCACTGTGATGCAAGTTACTCCACCTTCAGTGTCTAATGCAGATGATAACAGTTCTTGAGGAGTTAAACTGAAGATGGAACGCGACCCACTGTACCTCACAGACACTTGGCAAATACTTCATCTATTTAGAAAATGTAGAAGGCAGTGCTGTTCTGCCAGGTTTCTGCCTGGGTTATTGTTATCCCATTAACACCTTGGTTTTCTTTCATGGACTGTTAATTGGTCAATTGAATCATAGGCAAATATTTTTAGTTTAAAAGAGTTACAATCCATTTTCAAGTTTTAATTGACTTAGAGTTCTGGGATAAATTACACTAGTTGAGAATTGGGTTTTTACAATTTTTGACAAAATTCAATTTAGGGTTCTCCCCAGTTCTGCAAATATAACTGGTATTTTATTTTCAAGGTCATTATTAGTGACAGTCAATGAACACAGACCTTACAACAACACTAGAGTTAGTAGTTAACAACCCTGCAGCTCTGTTTATTCCACTCATCTTTGCTCTCTTCTTGGTCTGAAGTTCAGTTTGCTTGCAGAACCTCGACTCTTGCTGATCTGTTCTTCCCATCCCAGCTTCATGTCACACTAGCAGTAAAATCTGCTGCCCCAACACCCTAGAGGTCTGGTGCCAATGGAACTCCCTAGTCTTGGTAGCATGGCTCTGGCTGGCAGGTCCACAGCCCACTACAGACATGCTTATTTCTGGGTGTTTCTTCTGTACGATGGGCCCTCTTATAAGTCATATGACTTCTGTGGGTTTGGGAAAGGCAGGCTGAATAAACTGTAGGTAAATCCACTTTTTACTTTCATGTCATTTTCTCCTTATTCCAATGCAGATGGGTGACCAAATCAAATGATTTGAGACCTCCAGTGTCAAGTCTCCAGCCTCAGTGACAGTATTGCAGAAAACAAATTTGAAGTCAACCTTCCACTGACTGTTCGTTCTTCAAAGTGTCCATTAACATTCCACATACTATTCTTCCAGAAGTTTTCCCATTTATCCTAAATTGTGTTATCCCTAATGCTCATCTGTTGTTGGGGGCGAAAGACTTTGGGGGCCTTTGGAGGCACAGCCTGGCTTAGTCTTGGACGGCACCTGACAGCCTGCCAAGAGGGGCTTGGCTTAATGAGTTTCAGGAGGCGATCGCGATTGGCTATTATGCACAGGTTCTTATCATAGATCAATAAATAGCTCCCTGATTGGCCAGGAAGCTCTATATATTCTGCCTCGTTCCCCCGCAATAAAGAACACACGTTCGTCAACCCACAAGCGGTGTGTGTGTGTATTTGTGTGATCACTGCCCTCCATGGGCGATGGGCAGTGATAATCTGTCACTGCCCACTGCCCGCGGGGGCAATGATAAAACGCACACATGCACACACAAACACACACACACCACTTATGGGTGGAAGAATGCACATTCTTTCTTTATTGCTCTCCCTTATTGCTCTCTCAGATCTCTCTTCCATAAATGAAACCAGAATATATAGAGCTCCTTGCCAATCAGGGGGCTATTGGTCTATGATAAGAACCTGTGGGCATGATGTGCAAAGAGCCAATCAGGACTTCCTCCTGAAACCTATTAAGCCAAGCCCCTCTTGGCAAGCTGTCAGGTGCCGTCCTGAGATTAAGCCAGGGTGTGCCTCCATGAGCCCCCAAAGGCTTTCGCCCCCGACACTCATCCTTCCCCATTTCTCTGGTCTCCTGGATTGCATCAGCTGTATCTTGGTCATGTATTTCTGTGGGTGGGCATGTACTGAAAGTCTATTCTGGGTGAGATCCTTGGCAGTTGGGAGAAAGCCGTGACTCAAACATAGTTCTGCTTCCTGGAGGTTATGTTTCAGCAGCAGAGGGGAAAAGACCCATGCTCACTGTGTCAGTAGGAACCACACAATCTGATTTGAAACTGGTGAGGG
Source organism: Zapus hudsonius (assembly GCA_004024765.1). Lineage (NCBI taxonomy): Eukaryota > Metazoa > Chordata > Mammalia > Rodentia > Dipodidae > Zapus > Zapus hudsonius. The sequence continues at coordinate 19,551 of PVHP010024373.1, forward strand.
CTGTTAAGAAAAAACAAAGACAGCATTTTTGAGGGAGATGGGGAGTTGGTGGGATAGGCTTCAATTAAGGTCAGGAAAACCTTTCAGAAGTGGGAACAAAAGGGATGATGTAAAGACTGTTCTAGTCTGAAGAGAAGAGTGTCCACAGGCTCAGACAACAAAGGACATGTGTGGGACCCTCCTAAGAGGCATGGAAGACACAGGGTTAAAGGGAAGTTGAGAACCCCAATAATCTCATCCTGAGATCTGCAGGAGTTCAGCTGACTCCTTCCCTCCCCAGCCTCCAGCCACCTGGCGGGCCCCAGCAAACCCTGATAAGTACAGGCAATTCAATGGCCTGAGTTTACTGGAGTTCACGTAATTCAGTTACAAGGTGATAACAAGGCCAAGGCAATGAGAAATCCTTCCAGCTTATCTATGCAGCTGGCCCCTGCCAATCCTTTCATGAGACATCCACAGGCCACCCTGTCCCCACCGATCCCCTTGCCGCTTATCCCCCTGCCTCTCCTTTTCCTCAAAGCACCTCCCCCAACCTAATAAACGAGCTGTTCATTGCAACTGTCTCCCGAGAGCTCATGTGTTCCCAAGACTTTGCCCACCCAGCTCTGTGGATTTACAGGGGGTCAGTGTGCGATGAACATGGGTCTGAGTACAATGACCCCACAAGTAATCCATGGACCCACAGACATGGCATGTCTGAGGCATGAAACAGTTGTCTGTGGGCCGATGTGGGTGAAGCAAGCAGCAGGGATTGTTGCTGTTTACTTAGGGTTGTTGGGATGCAGAACATGGACTATATTTAGGTTTATCTTTTCTTTCTTTTTTTTTCTTTATTGTCCATAATGAGTTATATTGTTTAGTGGGCCAACCATGAGTTGTTATCCCCAATTCCTCATTGCCCCCCCCCATCCCCAGTCAGCTGGATATCCCCCTCCGTGGGTCCTCTGGATCAGTCCTTGTGGCAGGGGACCATGGAGAGCCCAGTCTTCAGCCGGGTTCTCATGACCCAAGTGTGTTGTTACAGAGGGGTGCCAAGTCTCTGATATTCTCCCCCGCCACAGCTCTCACAATCTTTCCTCCCCCTCTTCTGCTCAGTTCCCTGAGTCGTGGTAGGTGAGTATTGAGGCTGCTTTAGTGTTGTGAGCTTAGGGGTTTTTGTGTCGAGATTCATTGGTTTCTGTCTCACTGGCTTATCCTTTGTTGATTGAATGGCTATGGCTGTGGGTCCCTTGTACATCCAATCATTCTCTGTGGGGTTCCATATGGATCCTCCCCCGTATGACTGTGGTGGCTCATCTCATGCCAGGATCTCAGCTTTCTGCCTGCAGTCGGTTGGTAGGGTTATATGGGCCACAGCTCCCTTGCTGTATCCTGAAAAATACAAACACAATCTCCATCGGAGAATGAGGTCAGTATAGGTTAACAAATATACAACAATCTGGATTACCTAGCTTCTATTTTTAAAAGCCTCCCCCGCAGTCACTCGCATAGTGCATCTTTTTTTTGGGAGCCCACTAGTATGGGATATGGTGCTTATCGCCCTGAATCCCCGGTTCCAATCAAGGGTTCCCCTTCACTGAGTGGAATATTTGGCCGAATTTAATAGCTGTTGATTGTCTCCCCCAGGCCCAGGCTCCTCCATTGCACAAGTGCTCCTTTCTTGGTTCGCTTTTCTCTCCCAGTAGGAGGTGTGGTCAGCCTACTCATGGCCGCAGACTGTGTTTCATGTCAGGTTTATCTTTTCTAAAGCAATGAAAATCCTACTAGTGATCATAAGCAGCTGAGTAGAATGAACTGACCAGGGGGTGTCAGGTGGCCAAGAGTTGAGGCAAAAAGTCTAGCTCCTGACAATTGCAGGCGGAGGTGTGAGAAATGATAGTGCCTTGGACTCAACAGGGGTTTCCAGTGTTTTCGTCTCTGTGGTAGGCTGTGTGTGCATGTGTGTCCATAAGTGTATTGTGTATGCATGCACATGCATGTCCATAGGTGTATTGAGTATGCATACACAGCATGTTCACAGGTGTACTGGTGCGTGTTATGTGCCCTTGCGTGTGGAGGTTTCTTCCTCAGTCACCCTCCATGCTATTCTTTGAGACAGATTTGCCAATGCAACTAGACTAGCTTGCTCTTTAGGTCCAGGGTTTCCATGTCTTTGCTTTCCCAGGGCTTGGAGTAAAGACACAGACCACCACTCCCAGAATTTTTTAAAATATTTTTTATTTTATTTATTCATTTTTCAAGAAGAGAGAAAGCACCAGAGCCACCATCTTGTGGGTCTGGCTTATGTGGGTCCTGGGGAATTGAACCTGGGGCCTTAGGCACTGGAGGCAAGTGCCTTAACCACTAAGCCATCTCTCCAGCCCCCACTGCCAGAATTTTATGTGGGTATTGGGCTCTTGGTGGCTTGTGCGGCTAGCACTTTCCCCACTGAGCCATCTGTCCAGTTCCCCCACAGCCAACCTTCTGACATGATAATACATCCTCATCTGCCAATGTGTTGGCCGCATTCATAGCTCTCCTGGGACATGTGTGGCTGTGGTGGGCCTCTGCTTGGACCCTCCTGCTGGAGTTTATAGGCTGGAGCTGTGAGAACCATGTCTGGGAAGGGATGGGGCAGTGCCTCAGACCTGCTGATGTCGGGTGTGCGAGGTGTTGTGAGTGTGAGCTGTGTTGGGTTTGGCATTCGAGAGGCGGGAACTTCGAAGCTGCTTCCTTTCAATTCTTGGTCACCTTGTCACATCCCTGTAACCTCAACTTCTGAGATCAGGAGTTCTTCAAAGGAGTGACTCTCCTTTATCCTGGATCACTGACACCATTCTGTAACCAGAGCTCCCGAGTCCTCGTGAGATGCATGGAAAATCTGGAAGCAAACCTAAAGTCACCAAGCGTGACAGAGCAACAGCTGATGTGCTAACAATAATTTACACGATAAATCTATGAAAGAAGCATGCAAGCTCCGGGCAGTGCACTTCGTGGAGGGGCGTGACTCAGCAGGTGTGTGCATGCACATTTACAGTTCAGAAAGAAATTGTGATTGTATAGGAAAAAGAGAGTGTAAAGCGCTCTTAATGGATAGATCACAGGGAACGCTACCTGAATGCCTCTAAGTCTAAAAAGGGGTAAGATACAGCTCCTCTTAGTAATTTTAGAGAAAATTCCTGTGCATCTTACACTGTTTTATGTAAGTAACATTGGAGAGTGAGTTCTCCATCAGTCAGACCAATTTGGTTGCACATTACCCCAGCCAGCCCCAATACAGGCACATCAGGGGGTTAGGGAGAGAGGAACCTTGCTATCTCTCTTGATAGGAAAGTCTACAGAAAGGTTTAGCTTTGGAAATGGTCTAAACTAGGGTTATGTAGGCCATCCGGGCTCCTTTCCCTCATGGTCTAGCTCTGGGCCTTACTCTTGCCATAGCTTTATTCCCAGATGGTGGCATCAACTTTCCACTTCGGCTCCTCTGGGTGCTCACATTGGCTCATAGTGAGTCTAGTGTCCAGCCCTAAACCAATCCCCATGGAGAAGTGAAGTGTTTCCCTGAAGGGACTTGGAGTAATTTTGAGAAGTAGTGGAATCTTCCAACATATTCTGGCTACATAAACAACAGTTTCCTGGTGGTTTTTTAGGCAAACATGTGTGGCTTTGATGTGTTTAACGGGGATGGGATGGTGGACGAGGGCACATTTGTGTTCTGGATTGTAGAAAGGAATCTGCATGTGCATGTTAACACAGGATGCACACTGCTAGTGGCTTATTGGCTTATTTGTGCTGAGTTAACTCTCCAGCCCTGGATGAATCTGGTAGACACTCACCAGACTTAGTGTTCAAAGACACATCTGAACCCAGGGATCCAGAGACGATAATGAACAGGTGGTGAAGAGTCAGGCAAAGGAAGAGCTTCAGGAATGAGGCGAACCGCCTGCCCAGAGGGGACTGAGCACTGGAGGGGTGATGGCCTTCTTTCTCTTTCTTGTGGAACATTCTGGCATGCATGGATGGATGAGGCCTGAGGTGCTTGACATCCTCAAGAATTAACCTGCCACCTTCTCAGATCTCCACCCCTGAATAAGGAGCAACGTACAGATTCCTTTCCTGTCTCTGCTGATTGGGGTTTTGTGGTGACAGCTGGAACTCTGGTATCCCCGTACATCTTTGAGTGTGTGTGTGTGTGTGTGTGTGTGTGTGTGTGTGTGTGTGTTGTGTTGTGTTGTGTATTTTTAGGAGAGACGCTTTCAGCTTCAAGATTGCATGAGCCTTTATCACCCTTTGTCCCCAGAGCTCAGCAGTGTGGCTGGTACAAAGTAAGCACTCTGCTTTTGAATGATGAGTAAGCCTTATACAAAAACCTGCAGGATTTCTCTGTCAACTTGCTTAATAAAGAAAAACAAGAATGCCTACGCATGTACATAAATAATTGAAAAACCTCACAGACTACCTACATCGTGTAAAGAAGAAATTGTTAAGACAGTAGCCTCTTGCAAGGGTTCTTCAAGCAGAGGTTCTGGCCTGCATTCTAAAATTTGGATTGTTTTTGATCTCTTTTACCTTTCGGGTAGAAAGTCAACTCTGTATTTCCTGTGGCATTTCAGAGCACTGAGCCTGATCATTCTGCTAGTATTATTTTGCTTTTTCAAGAAATTCACCAGAAAGTACACGTGTGTGTGTGTGTGTGTGTGTGTGTGTGTGTGTGTGTGTGTGTGACGAAATGTCACTGTGCTTAAGGCTTGGATGTTGCAGAGGCAGAAGGACAGGACTTCTTTCTAGCACCTCACCCATGATGTTTCTTTGTTCATTTGCTTTTAACGGCTCCAGATAGAGTTGAACAAAAGCAGGAAGGTTGGCCTTCCATGGGTTATTTGTGTAGAGGAAGGGCTATTTCTTGAGTCTGATGGCAGGGAATGGGTCAGAAAAGACTAATTAGACAAGCTTCAATTCCAGGGAAGCGCTAGCGGAACAGGTGAAAATAAACGGGTGATAATTGGAGGGGCTCATTACCCTCCAACTAGCAATGGGCCACCAGGTGTTCAGTAGCACAGGAGAGAAGGGGCCTCGGAGCAACCGAGGCTGTTTTTGTGCAGAGAAACTGGGAGATCCAGGCAAAAAATACAGCATTTCAAAATCCATGAAATGGTGTTTCTTACATCTGACTCATTTGTGGTCACTTGTGTGGTGTGTGTGCATGTGTGGATGTATGTTCCTGTGTGTGTGTGCATGTGTATATACATGTCCTGTGTGTGCATGTGTATATGCATGCCCTGTGTGTGCATGTGTGTATGCATGTTTCTGTGTGTGCATGTGTGTATGTATGTTCCTGTGTTTGTGCATGTGTGTATGCATGTTTCTGTGTGTGCATGTGTGTATGCATGTTTCTGTGTGTGCATGTGTGTATGTATGTTCCTGTGTTTGTGCATGTGTGTATGCATGCCCTGTGTGTGCATGTGTGTATGCATGTTTCTGTGTGTGCATGTGTGTATGTATGTTCCTGTGTTTGTGCATGTGTGTATGCATGCCCTGTGTGTGCATGTGTGTATGCATGTAGATGTCTCTCTCTCTTTTAGGCTGTGGTGGAATACAGTGAGAATACACCACTGAACACACCTGGAGGTGTGGGGGCTGATTACCAAGATATTCTGTAAGGATCTTTCAAATCCCTTTTACTCTTTTAATCTGTCTTCTTATTAAAAAGCGCCATGTTAGCATCCAGTAACTTCAGCAGAACTCTCATTAGTGTTACACTTTAAAGGGATCAGAAATCAACAAAAACAGTGACTATATGGAGGTAATGATTCACCACTGAAATGATATAATGACTCCTTCATATGTGCTTAGGAGTCAGAAAGAGATTTGATGAGGCTGGAAAAGATTTTTAAGCACAAAAGTGAAAAGTAGGTCCAAGGGGTGGAGAGACAGCTCAGTAGTTAGCAGCAGCTTTTAAATATATATATATATTTATTTATTTGGAGAGAGAGAGAGAGACAGAGAGACAGAGAGAGAGAATGGGTGTGCCAGGGTCTTTAGATGCTGCACATGAACTCCAGATGTATGTGCCACCTTGTGCATCTGGCTTTATGGAGGTGCTGGGGAATTGAACCCCAGTCCTTAGGCTGTGCAGGCAAGTGCTGTTACCACTGAGCACTCTCCCCAGTTCCAAGAGCGCTTCTCAGGCAAGCACGAGGTCCTGAGGAGGCCTAAGGACCCACATATGTAGCTGGGCACAACCCCAGCCCTGTGGCCAGAACAGAGCCAAATCACTAGAGCTCCTAGGAAAGCGTGAAGCTCTGGGATCAGTGGAAGACTCCGCCCAGGCGATAACAGGCAGAAGATGGCTGGAGCTGGAGGGACACTTGACGTCCACTCTGGCCACCACAGGCCAGCCTATGGAGCCACACTGCACACCCACACTCCGAGGGAAAGAACCGTAAGTGTGCGAGGAGCTGATCGCAGATGCATCTCATGCCAAGCTGGCCCAGTTCTGACTTGTCTGGCCTATATTCCCGCCCACTTTAGTTTCTTGTGGTTCTGGGATGCCTCTTGCTGGCACAGAACTCCCTTTACTGACCTCTCAGGCCTAGGATGGCTAGGACGCTGAGCTGATGAAACGGCTGCTGAATAAGGTCCTTGCCTGCAGTCTGTGTTCCCGTGGCCTGATTGTCGCTAACAAGCAGTGTTCAGGGTGACTTTGGAATTTGAACCAGAGCCCTACCGTTCACCGGGGCTGCGACTTTGAACGAGGACCTTAGACGTGCTGACTTTCGGATTTTCTCATCTGTAAAATAGAGGTCCTGATGACTCCCTTGCCTGGAGCGTGTAAGGATTAGATAGATGGAAAATGCCTTTTTATTATTAAAGCCAGACCCACAAGAGCAAGGGCCGCCATATGTCAGCTGAGGGTGACAGCAGAAGTTGAGATCCAAGAGGCTTCACTTGGGACAGTGGGTGTGTCTACTAGCCAGGCTTCTGACTCACTCGTACACTGCAAGGTAAAGTTCTAGAATGCAGGGCTTGGCAGACCAGAACCAGGGTTGGTCATAGGTCTGCGGTGAGTGTGGGTTGGGCGAGAATGGTGCTCACCTGG
>PVHP010024374.1:0-26478 GCA_004024765.1 Zapus hudsonius
TGTATCAAAAATATTTTCTATGTGGTTTTCATGATGCAAGGCTCAGAGCACCCAGGAAACCATTAAAAGTACTTATCCATAATGAGGTAAGAGACAATAGTCATCACCTGCTGATTGCAAAAGGAAACCCTTGCAATTACAAAGACACCCCTTCCATTCAGGCCTTTCCATGAACAAATAAGGAATTTCTGGGGATGGTTCAACAAAAATACCAACAAACCGTTTTAGCTTTCTTAAAAAGATAGTCACTGGGTGTGTGGTTTTTTTTCTTCCTTTTTGTCGTTGTGTGTGTCTGCATTTATGTATATGTAGAATGCGTGTTCCCATGTGTGAGTGCAGGCACCATGTGCAGTGGCGTCTGTGAAGAGGTCAGAGAACACCTTCAGGTTTCCATCCTGGCCTCCCAGCTTGTTTGAAGCAGGACTGATCTCTTCTGTTGATCACTGATGCATGTTAAAGGTTAGCTGTTCAAGGTTTCTGCTATTCTGATTCCCTTTTCCTCCTCCCATCTTGTGGGAGGAGGACGAGGGCTAAAGACTCGGCAATAACATCAGAACCAGTGGCTTTTCCTCTCAGATTTCATGGTGTTTCATCTCAAACAATTCTTTGACACTGGCAGGAAAACAAAATATACTGGTGTCATGGTTTGATCCAGGTGTCCCCAACAAACAAATGAATGTGTTTTCAGTGATCAATCCTCAGCTGATGGCAATTCAGGAATTAAAACCTCACTGGAGCTGTGTTGTTGGGGACAGGCTTATGGGGGTTATAAGCCAGCTTCTCCTTGACAGTGTTTGGCCCACCTTCCTGCCACTGTTTGCTGTGCTGTAGTGGAGGTGATGTCCACCCCTCTGCTCATGCCATCATTTTCCCTGCCAGAATGGAGTCTCCCCTCGAGTCCATAAGCCTAATAAACCCATTCCTCCACAAGCTGCTTTTGCTTGGGTTCTTTCTGCACAGCAACTAGAAAGCTGACTACAACTGGTTTACTAAATCTTCCTAAAAGAGTAAAAGTTAGCAAGCATCAAAATCATCTTTGATCACAAAACAAGCAGATATGAGAGTCAAGTCTACCCAAGGTGTTAATATAATAGCTCAGTGAATCCGGGTTACTTAGCGTTCAAGTGGACTTTCCCTTCTTCACTGTGGACTGGAAATCATAGCATCTGCTTCAGAGAGCTCATGGGTACAAGAACGAAACAAAAATCTTCTATTTAAACAAGGCTTCCTAAACTATGCCCGTGCATGACCCCTTGATACCCAAGAAATATTTATGTAACCCTGTGTATACAGAGATATAAAACAGATGAACAAATAAAATGTTTATTGATAATAAACAATAAGAGAATTTGTTTTTAAAACAATTCTTTGGCAGGAATATAATTTTATAAATTAAATATGAAAGCAAATGTGCATACTAATGAGATGGGTGTGCTATTTATTTTTACATGAAGAAATCTTGGCTGGGTATTTGCTACTATAGGACATAAAGCATCTAACGGTTTTCAGAGTTGATCAATGTTTTGATTTTATAATCGCCAATGCTGAGAGCACCACTTCACATAAATACATACTACTAAATGGCAGAAGTATGTTTAGGGCCATTTCAGAAATGGTTAGAAATTCTGTTCTAATCACAGGCCAAATTTCATGGAAAGATTTTTTTTTCTTTTTTATGAAATTCAAGTCAGCAACTGAAACAGTAGTTTTTAAAATCCAGCATTCTAGGGCTGGAGGGATTGCTCAGTGGTTAAGGCACTTTCCTCTAGTGCCTAAGGCCCTGGGTTCAATTCCCCAGGACCCACATAAGCCAGACCCCACAAGGTGGTGGCCTTGGTTCTCTCTCTCTCTCTCTCTCTCTCTCTCTCTCTCTCTCTCTCTCTCTCTCTCTCTCTCTCTCTGTATCTCCCTGCTTGAAAATGAATAAATGAAATATTTAAAATCCAGCATTCTAAAACAACACAATGCAAAGATATGCTAATTTATTTAAATTATAAATATAAATTATATGCCAAAGAATGATGGTAGAAAATATTAAAATTCTTTGTTTTCCATAATCAAACCATTATGGGTAACTTGGTATGAGCAATAAACACACTGTGACTCATAATATTCGATAATCTTGGATCTGATCCAAAGTGAATCAGGCAGCTTCCGCTGGTCATGTGCGATGCCAAGGGCATGCTCTGTGCTGGAGAACCAAAGCAATAATGAAGTTGGGAGACACAGCCCAAGTGTCTTGGATGCCAGAAACACCCTTGGATTAGTTTAGCCTTTGATTTTAACTAACTCTACATCATTCTGTTTTAAAAATCTTTTCACTGCTACCAAATTTTCACAACTCCTGTATTCAATGACAAAAACTCATACGTGGTCAAAACCCACAGTTTTAAAAGCTGGAATTTAGTCAGGCAAGGTGGCACATGCCTTTAATCCCAGCACTTGAGAGGCAGAGGTAAGAGGATCACCATGAATTCGAGGCCACCCTGAGACTACATAGTGAATTCCAGGTCAGCCTGGGCTAGAGAGAGACTATACCTTGAAAATAAATAAATAAATAAATATTTTTAAAAGCTGGGATTTAAAGGACCCACCACCAGCATACTACCATGATTAGCCCAGAAACCAGAAATGACAATTCCATTTTCTCCTGATGTCTCCCTCCTTTAGGTAAAATGCATCACAGAGATCTGTTGACACACTCCGTTCTTGTTGTCTTTGGCTGTACTCCCATATTTCCATGATTTCAGGTAATGAGAAGGAAACCAACTGAGAGAAGAAAATGAACTCAAAACACAACTTGAGTATTAGCATAAATGGGCTGTGCAAAATGACCTTTTATGCTGCAGAGACATCTGTGTACAATTGGAAAAAAAATTCAAGTAGCTATTTAGTCCAAAGAGATACAACGAGACACTCTAGCTACTACCTACAATTGTGTCCATACGTGATTATATATATTTATACATTAAATTTAGTCTGTTCTATAATTTTTCATATTGCCTATATGTTAAAATTTTTTTATTAACATTCTTATGTAGTCCAAAAATCCTAGAAGAGCTTAAAATTAAAAGACTTCAGGCCCAAAGGTATAAATGAACTATAAAAGGATTGAGCACACATTGTTCAATGGAGGAAATACAGGCTTGAACAAGACTCCATCAATTCAAAGAAAGATCAAGGGCTAATCTCCCTCAGTGAATTCAAGGCAGGGGTCAAGGGCTAATCTCATTGATATCATTTGGGTTTGCATATTGAATTTATAGATGTCGAGTCTACTTCAGCCTGTGTGGTATGTGAGGGAGAGGTCCACTGAGGGATAGTGACATCCCCCATAAAGGGTGGGAAGCTGCCTCTGCCAGGAAATTACAGTGTCACACACAACAGTTTCCCCATGCTCAGTGGATGCATCTAAGCAGTATGGTTCCACAAATGTCCCCCTAAGTCACTGCAGAGTAGGATGTGATCCTGTCAGGACATCCAAGCAGAAAGCTACCCTCAAACAGACTTCCCTGAAGGTGTGACATCTCTTCTCTGTATTAATCATGGCTTCCAGGTTTTCTTTATCTGTGCTTTATTGAGATCTATTTGATACAATTATAAAACTGGTCCATTGAAGAGTACAATTCAATGAGTTTTAACAACTCTGCTGATATGCCATTACCATAAGTCAGTTTGAGAACATTTTTGTCTCCCCTAAAAGATTCTTCATGCCAATTTATAGTTAATCCTTATTTCTATACCCAGCCCTGGGCAAGGACTAATCTATTTTCTGTCTCTATAAATTTTCCTGTTCTGGACATTTTCTACCAGAGGAATAATACAATGTGAGGTGTCACATGTGTGCTTCCTTTTGCTTAGCCTGACATTTTTTCTGGTCATCCATGATTTAACTTGTATTAGTAATTCATTTCTTTTCTCTATGGAATAATATTCCAGTAGCTATTAATTTTTCTTAAAAATACTATATTTATCTTCTTATTATAAAAATCCTAAAGGGGAATACAGTCGGAGTAAAACAGACTAAGATCCTGAATAGATATTTCTTCTGGAGATGTCGCCCAGTAACTTGGCTTATTACACTTTATTTCTCATATATTGGTTCATCTTGTAAAGAAACCATCATGTCATTGTTGTCTTCCCTGTTTCACTTTAAAACATAATTTCACAGTAGACTATTCAAGCCCAGAATGATGAAAATATAAAAATTATATTATGGTTGAAATAAAAAAAAAATCCCTAAGCATTCATTTGGAAAATGCCATGGTGCAAATATGTGTTAAGTAATGTAATGGAAGTAAAAATTATCATCATATTAAAATGAGTAGAAGATTCATTACTTTTAATATTGGAAAGTAAATTAATTCAGTTTCTCATAGTTTTGTTGATTCCATTTTCTCCCATATTCTAAGATCGTGTCAGAGAGAGTGCTACAATATTTAGATATTGTGTTTCCAGCACACAGTGTAGTTACCCTCTCGAATTACCCACCTGGATCCATTTAATCTCATAATGGCTTTCTTTGGAAGTTGAGTTGTGGAATGTCATAAACGTTCAGATAAAGCATGCCATTATGGACTCAGAGATTACATTTTTTAAAAAGTCTGCAGTACACATGCTACATAAAAGTGGGTCATATAAAGTTTATTAACCAAACAAATTAAACCAGCTTGGTAAAGGGTTTTCCACATGAAATTCCTATAACAAGCTGAGGTTCTCATGTTTTTCTTATGGAGTATCTGGCTCTTCTCCATTCTCCTTTTCTTTCTAAGCAGATAGAGCAAATGGTCATCTTCCTTCTCTTGGGTGGAAGAATTTCCTGCAGGTCGAGAGTGGATCTCGAGGCTTGATCATTTCCACATGGTTGTAATAAGGGTCAGTAGGTGGAATTGTGGTGGCAAAAAAAAAAAAAAAAAAAAAAACCACCATAGGAAGAGTAATAGTGCATCTTTAAAAAACAGCGCATACCATAATATCCTGGGCACTGTGCTGCACCTTGTACAGGAGGAACCTGTCTATGGAAATCGCTAGCTAGGACAGAAAGAGCAGCTGCCAATGAGGACAGGGCAGTGTGCAAACATGAAGCCAGAGAAGGACCAGGAAAAGTAGGAGAGAGGCTGGGAGGGAGCCGCAGGGAGTCTTAGCAGGCAGCATTAAAACCAAGCTTGGAAATCCCTCAGAAAATCCTCTCCCATCTCTGAGGTATCTTTGATGCCCTTCATAGGAAACACTCATGGCCACTTCTCCTCTTCTCAGGTACGTGTAATTTAGAAAGCAGATTTTTTTTCCTATCTCTCTCTTTCTTCTTAGTCAGCATGAAGGATAATAGAAAACAGACAACAGAACTTTTAAAGAATGCTTTCCGAAGCCCTTCAACTGCTCGCCGGTAAATAAGAGTTTCACAGAATGTTATCAATGCTAGTTTTGAAAAAGAAAGGTCAAAAAGTTAAACTTTGATATCTTTATCATTTCACAAAGGTTATTCCTGAAGGAGCTATATGTAAAAAGAAAAACACACTGCAAATGTGTATACAGACACACACACACACACACACACACACCTCTACTAAATGCCTTCTGGCTGTATTCATTTCAAGTAATAGGCTTCACCTCACGCCTATTCTTTTCAGTAAAAGGGTCACATGATTCTCCTTTGCTACTATTTTCTGCTGATATCTGTGCAGTGATTCATCATCAGAAGGCCAGCTGATTTCTGGAAGATGATGTGAAATGCTAAGGTGGTGTGGTTCTTTCCACTGACTTACTCAAAGAAAGGAGAGATGTGAGAATATGAGTAGTTCCCTAAGCAAGCCATCTGAACCTTGGAAAGTGAAAAAATCCGAGCTAACCTTTGAGTGGAGGCTAACTTCTCAGGGCTAGTCAGCTCTACCTCAGTTACACAGATGCCAGAGAATGGGAGACACAAACTCAAGTGTGCATCGGAGCAAAGGAGCTCCCATAAATGAGTGACTCATGGTGGATGGTGACAGAGACCTGGAAACACAGAGAAAATGTTGTAGATCTCCCTTCACCCTTGATGGGAAAAGCAATGTACAATGGCATTGTCAAAGAGTGGCAGACATTCTGCTCAGTGTCAGCCATATTCTTGGGAATGAAAGGTCCATGACAAGCCAGATGTCTCCTAAAAATCACCCTTCCATCTTGATTGAAAGTTTGGATCAAAATCTAGTGGCTGATAGAGGTATTTGGCAGTTAAAAGAAGAGAATGTAATAGCAATGCAGCCCCTTAGTAGCTGGATGGGGTTTGAGGGTTGGGATTGTTTCTATCATTTCTTTATTCCTTGTGAGCAGTTGAGAAGCTCTCGTAGGCTCAGGGGAGGGAAAGGAGAGTGATAACAAAGATGCAATTTTGAGAAATTACAAAACTCTCTTATTTGGTTTGGAATGAGAAAGCTCTAAGGCATTACAGCAATCTTTAGAAGAAGAGTCAGAAATTAACATAGGAACTCTGGGATCTACCAGGTGGGCTGGAAGCCCAAGCAGATGATTGAGTCAAGATGGGTTGGAAATCTGAAAAGTTCTCCGTTGACTATTGAGAAGGAAGGTTTTACTGGAAAAATTAGAACCCCAAGTAAAGGAGGATATTCAAAGGGAGAATTCTGAATCCAGTCAGAGCTTGGTTCACATGGATAAAGAAACTCAAAGGACAGGGCACTGAGAGGTGCCCAGCTGCCCTATGGGAGGGAACCCATGGCCTGACCCTCACCTACAGGAGGTTCTTGTCAGGTTCAGTTTTAGATGTTTTCAGCTCGAGATATAAGCGGAATCCTTCCCAATTTAGAAACTCGAGTCCCATCTGGATGTCTGTTCATCTCCTGTATCCCATCATTCCAGATATTTTGACGACCAGTCACCCCGAAGTGAGGTTTCAAAGAGTACCTCTTGGGACAGAAAATCTGTATAAAGCTTTGGCTGCAGCTCTTTTTGTCTGTCTGAGAAGCAAGCCCCAAATGTACTAGGTATACATTGCCTTTGTGGAATATCACAGCAGCCAAGCTGTGGCAAGAATGAAGAAAAGTGTGGAAGACAAACTTAGCAAGCCCCTTCAGAATGTCACATGAAAATGCCCCAAGTGCACTATGGGAAATGGCCCACTCTGCACAGATACTAACTTTACTACCAGGCTCCATCCCAGCTCCTGCCTTCTATTTGATATTACTTAAAGCCAGGGGACAATGCAGTTTCTTTTTATTACAAACAACACACAGAGATAAAATATTTGAAGAAATACAATCATTAAGAATTCTACTTTCTTGTGTGGGTGATAATTATCATTTGCTATCTAATACTGTTCAGTATTTTTTTTTTATTTTTACTATGGTAATCTAGGTTTGAAATCTGTGTTGGTGACAGAAAACAGGATTTGTTACTAGAGACCCAGGTCATCCCCAAACCCTGGGCCATCTGGTCACGTACCTATAGCTTCTTCTTTTTCTCCTGACAGAGCCTGGAAACTTTACCAAGTTATTTGAAAGTCTCTTTGATGTTGGTCTCCAGTGAGAAGCAATGTGACTGTTCACTCAGTGCAGCCGGATGGATGTCTGTCTGGGAAAGAGGGCGGAGGGTGGAAGGGGTGCATGGGGACCCTTCACTACGGGCTTTGATCTCCTTCGACTCCTCTGGGAAGCCTCACCTTTTGATGTTGGGAATCAGCTAATTACCAGTTGAAATTGGTTTGAGGGACTAGGAAACAGTTTGAAGGCTCTGCTCTCAAACAGTTGGAGAGCCTGTACTTTGATCTGTAGAACTTTAGGGTAACTTTCACGAATCCCTGGGGCAAAGGAGAAAGGCTCAGCCTACACAAATACCAGTTTGGAACCTCTTCTACTGTTTTACCACCCCACTTCTCTCTTCTCAGCTGTATGGTTTCATAGCAAGTAAAACCATGGCTTATATGATCAGACTGTTAAATGGCTTTCAGACCACAGAGGGCATACAACTTGATGATTTCCTCTTTAGATCATGATTTGAAATTCCCATCTCACTTAGTAATCCCTGCTTTATATTACTAACGATGCCTCTTGCACCCCACCCTTGAATTGTGACACAGAATATGAAATTAATGGGTTTGAAGTCAAATTTCCTGCCCTTTCTTTTGTTGATGCAAGTTAACATCCCCCAAGTTGACCTAAAAGGCAGAAAACAAAAGATGCTCAGGGGTGTGATGGGCACGGAGTGCTGGAGAACTCGGCTCCCTTCTCTCTCCCAAACAAGGCACCACAACCTGGCACCTTGCCTACGAATGCCATTCTCCTAATGAACACATTTCCCTCGTCTGAGGCCCTTGCATTGTGACCATGCCACAGAGCTGACAAAGAGATAATTTTTAGTGCTCAGGAAAAAACACAAGAGGAAACCTTCTGAGAATGTGTTTTGTTCTTATGTCATGGTGCATTATGGTATTTTCATTTTAATTGCTTGTGAAACCCATTTAAAGAGGTAGTGAAAACTGACGGTTCCCTTGGAAAACACAGACAGGAGAGATATGGATGTGTTTTAGAGAAACTTCTGGGTTACTTGGTCTGTCTTCCCTACCATAAGGGTACTTACTAACAGTGTGTGAGGTATTAAGCAAATAGAATACATTTGGTCGTTTGTACTTGAATCGCTGTCTGTCTGCAAAGAATAGATTCCTATCAGAGCATCTCGGTGTTTCACTCAGTATTTCAAAGATAAAATATGCATGCATATGAATGTGCGTTTTCTAGTTTTTCAAATCAAATTTCAACCACCTAGATAAAGCATGAATGCATACACTCTGGTGTTTCTGAATAGTCGATGAGGTTGCAGGACGGGAAGGGTGAGTTTTGGTTTATTTCTTCTCTATCCCAACCCCTTCCTGCAATCTTACATCTTCCTGGCCTTCTGTGAGTGAAACATACAAGTTCCCAAGGCCAGGAAAATGAACTTACAAGGTCTTTTTCGTTGCCTGTCTCAGTGGTACCCATCTGGAGGAAGCAGCTTTTCTAACGAGAAGAGTCTCCACGTTGCTTCGACTTCCCCTGCTGTAGTCCCTTCCTCATTTAGCAGACTTTGTTCCATATGCATAATTGGGAATTAATTTTCTAATTAGTTTCTTCACATTTATGAAGTTGTTTGATGGGGTGCCTGTTCTTATAACATGGCCTAAAGGCTAAAGTGGAGTTAATAATTCTATTTTCTGGCTTTGCCCCTAACTCAGTTAAGGTTCCTGGGAAGCATGTTTAACTTTTGTAAGATTCCGGTAATAGATCTTTAATGCTCGTCTGCCTTCGGAGGGTTGCTGGAGTGCTCAGGACAGCTTGAAGGCTCATTACCATACAGTGGATTTCATTTGCAATAGTTGCTGAGGCAAGATGAAGTCATTTCTTTTCTGCAGCATGAAGGGTGTCTATAAAACTAACAGCAACAGAACACACAGGAAGAAAACGGGGTGATGCAGGGAGGAGAAACTGCACCATATTCATGAATGAGATGCAGAGGTGACCCCAGAGCCTAGAGGTCTCCACGTTGATTGTGTAGGTAAAGAAGAGCTGATCCTTGTCGGCCTGGGAGTCTGTTGCTTGGATTCTCTGGGATGTGCCCTGATGGCTCCACAGGTAGGGAGAGTTCAGCCACACTCTGCTTGATGGGAACAAGTTAGCATAAGCAATGTCATCTTAAAATTGTCCTGTTAGATGTCAGTACCATACTCTGAAAACATAGCTAACCATCATCAGATGTAGAAACCAAACCTATATCATGATGTAAAGAATTCTACCTATAGCTTGGCTTGTTATTGATGAGTGTGTTCATAATGATATGCGTGAGGATAACAAGTATTAATATTGTGCACTGTGGAAAGGGCACGTGCATTTTACAGAAAAAATCAGAATTTTTAAAATGTGGCTTCCATTCAGTAGCCCCCAAATTGGAAACACTTCCCAATATCATTATCTCTGTTTTCATCTACATATATGTCAAGTCCAGGCAGGAACCCAAAGAACTACATTATGTAAAGCTGAAAAATATAAGATGTTTTGTGATAGAGGATACTAAGTAACATAAAAAGTTTTGTCTGACATTCTGGCTCATTTTATTCTCTATCATTTAAATTACCATGTAAGTCTCCTGTAGTTTGCATCTTGTGATTCCTACTTTCTTGTTGGAGCTGCAGCGTTTAGACCCCAGCATTGAAGAAGCTCTGTGATGAAAAGGGAAGAGTCACTCTGGGTACATGGAACTCAGGGGACCTGACCTCTGTCTACCTGGAACCCTAAGTGCCTAGGTGACTTTAGGCCAACAAAAGATATCAAAAAGTTATTTCTTTCTAAACACACAGTTTCCAAGTCTTTACCTACCAGATACATTAGGCAAAGGAATCCTGATCAGTTCAACTTTTTGAACAATTAGCAGGAACCCAGCAGGTGAGGATTCACACACTGTTGGGCACAGGATGTAGACAGAGAATTTGGTACAGTTCTGTTGAGTCTTTGATCAGAAGGAGGAGGATCTTGATACACAGACTAAGCTGGTAATATAGACTTAGATTATAGAATCATGTTTAAACCTGGCAGTTACCCTCCTCCCATCTCTGTAGCATCTTCTTAGTAGAATGCAAATCAAATCTCATGAGACCCTTTGTTTTATTTTCTTTGTAGGACAGTTGATGAAAAGTCTTGCACTATAGCCCAGGCTACCCTGGAACTCCCATCATCACGCATCAGGAGCAGAAAGGGAGTAGCCTAAATGATCTGGCTAGCAACACCCTATTCAGAACATTTTATTCAAACCACCACAGTATAATCTAAAGAGATTCCTTAGTGCTGAAACCCAAGTCTAATGAAAAGATGCTTTCATGTTTTATTGATCCCTTCTCTACTTATCTTGAAGATAATTCGTACAGTATCTTTAGGGTACTACATTTCAACAGTGACTGGTCACATGAGGTCACCTATGGAATTGTCCATGTGTGGTATCATGTTCAGGGCTCACACAAAGTGACAGATTTTGGAGTGTTCCTCATGTTGAAAGTTCAGATCAGAGAGGCTGCACTTGGACTAAACATGGATCAGTTCTTCAGATCCATTGCACTTCCTGTCTGTCCTTAGTCATTCTGTGTCTCTTATGTGGCACTTGGTTTGTTCTGCCTTCAAGTTCTTCATGACTGTGCTTCATGAAACACCAGATTTGTTCATCGCTCTCTAAAGCTCCTTGTAGGCTAAGTAAACATAGAGGCCCAGATGAAAGGGAAGACTTTGCGGTACCTACGGTCCAGCAGTGAAGGAACCCCTCACTTTGAAATGTGAGCTCTAAGCCTGTACAATCAGGAACAAGAGGGGCTCCTTAAATCATGCCCCCCATTCATTTCCCACCTCACACTTTTTATTATTATTGTTTTTTAATGTTTTTTCAATTTTAACTTTGTATGGATAAATCATTAATTGGTACCTCCTCCCTCCCCAATTCCACTGAGGGCCCTCCTCAGTGGGATTGTTGGCATTCACCTTGGGGTTGTGGGTTATGAGTTGTAAGAGTGATGATCCATGTGGGGGAAGGCAAGGCCTCTGGATATTCCTTCCCACCCTGTGGCTCTTATAGTCTTTCTACCCCTTCTTTCACAAAATTCCCTGAGCCTTGGTGGGTGTGTTTTAAGTCTACTTTAGTGTTGAGCTCTCAGCAGCTTCTGGATTTCTGCTTTGGTGCATTTTGAGTGTCCTCAGTGTCTGTCTCCATCACCCTGGCGCAGGTTGTCAGGCTCACTGTGGAAGCTGCATTTTTTCTCTTTTCTCCAATTCCTCTGTGGTTTATTCTTTGGTTACACTCACCTCATCCTATTGAGTAGCAAGGTAAGTACATCACACTTTTATTTTAGCAAATTGAAATTATTCCACAGTTTTCTATGGTGGTGGGGTGCTTTAGCATTATGCTTTCATTAGCATTACATATACTCCCCTAAAAGACCTCATCTACATTCATAATAACCTTTATTTTCTTGTCATCATGGATGTGCAATTATTACAGGGAGCACTAATGAAAGCAATAACACCAAAAAAATCTAGTCCCATCCCCCCCCCAAAAAAAACAAATCAATTACACAACTAAGCAATATATCCCCCCCCCAAAAAAAACCACATAGAATATGGGGTATAGGATTCACTTTTCACTCATTTACTTTTACAGTTTGGGGTCTATTGTGGCACCCGAATTATACAACTCATTATCTAGGTCAACCTAGTGAGCTACGTTGTCAGCACAGATGTGCTAATTTTGCAATAGAATTCTCAGTGGTAAAGTTGTTTCCAACCTGGCACCTATTATTAATAAAAGTGTTAAATAAATAAATTATAGAAGCCATTATGGTAACAAACGCTACGTGATACGCACAACGGGCTATAAGCATTCTGTCTTCGTTTTGCATGCGGTTTTGTTTGTTATTTTAAATTATGGGATATCAATAGCTACTTTATGTTTGTGCTAGTATCGGTTCATTAGTGGTAAGCAAAAGAAACTGACTCTGAATAAATGTTTTAAAAAGAAATATCAGGACCAAACAAATGAATCCATTTTATTTTTTTAAAAAAAGCATTCAAAACACCTCCCAGGCAAGACAGTTTCCAGAGAACTGGGTCAAGAGAATTTGTATATAGTCAAGACACAAATAGGATAAATCTACAATAATGTAGTTCACTGTCTGACTCCACTTAATTTTGTCATTGCCTAGCTCTATTCAAGACTACTTCTTCTAGAGCCGGAGATTCCTTTCCTGGTTGTGAGCAGACATCCACCCTTGACCAAGAGAAAGCAAACACCTTGATTACAAGATCTTCTAACACGACACAAATAGCAGATGCCTGTCACGTTGATACGGTTGGAATCTGAAGGTCTTCACTGAGCTGCTTCACACAGATTCTGGGAAAATTGCCAATTCATGAGAAACATGAACAAAATCACTCCATCGCAATGCTTTATGTAGCAGACACATCAAATTTGCTCAAATTCTAGAAGCTTCCAAAGAAAAGCCTATAGATATGTAAGTGAACTTAATACACGAAATAAGTAAATATGGCTGATCAAGTAAATTTGGCTGATCTAAAGCTGGGTGTGTGATGAGATGTAGGGAGTGAGAGAGTCCAAGACTGATGTCTAAACCCCAAGTCTGTTCCAAAACCTCCTTTCCTCTGCATGACCCTTGGAAAGGTGGTGTGCAATGCTAGTCAGAGGGCTACGTTAATAGTAATTTGGGTGTTAACCCAAGTCATCAATGCAGGACTCCAAGGATATGGGCTCGAGCCTATGGAAGACTCCACCTATGTGTGTTAAGGCCAAGCAGCCGAAACTAATATATGCTAAAAGTCTTTTCTAGTTTCTTTCGCTAAACTCTTGATCACACTCATTTAAATTTTATTTTGTTTTATTTATTTATTTGAAAGCAAAGAGAGAAAGAAAGAGAGAGAGAGAGAGTGAGAATGGGCATGTCAGAGCCTTCAGCCACTGCAAATCAACTCCAGATGCACATGCCACTTTGCACATCTGGCTTTACATGGTTACTAGGGGATCAAACCTGGGTTGTTAGGCTTTGTAGGTGTCATAGTCAGTCACACGCTGCTGGGATGAATCTCCAAACCAGGCACGATTTTGGGGAGGAAAGAATTTATTGAAGTAACAGACCCAGGGGAAGTTAAGGAAAAAGGCTGGCCCCCTTTCACAGATCCAAGCAGAGGCAGAGACAGAAGTCAACCACCAGCACCTCAAGCAAGCAAGCGCACTCCAAACTAGCAAAACAAGAGGAACTCCAGGCTTGAGCTCAGACTGCTTTTTGCATATGTATAGCTAGAATTCCAGACCCACCCCAGAAACACCTTAGGGCTGAACCCTAGGATCTAGCCAAGGTGGCACACCTCCTCCAGCCAGAACTGGCTGGAGACAATTAACAATTTAATAAACACAGTTATAATAAACCTTTAGTTATTTTGGGGGACATCTATTCAAAACTACCACAGTAGGCAGGTACCTTAACCACTGAGCCATCTCTCCAGCCCTTGATCACACTTTTGAAGTGAAAGAGATTCAGATTCTGGGTTTATTCTTCTCCACCACAGGATACTCTCTTGATACTCTTGACCAAGTAGAAGGTTCTTAGCATCCGTGCAGTGGATCTTCAACACTCTTCCTTTGGAATAGCAGAAAAAATCAAGGAATGAGCAGAAATGGTGGCAAACAGGATGGTTCCCACCACTAGAAGCCAGTGATCAGACTTCAGATGTTGCTAACAGACCTACGTTATGTTGACTCATCTAAAATACCATCTTCTAAAACATAGAGAATCTTTACAAGGGGTTGTTCCCTAAGAAAGAACATGAAGTGTTTTTAAGAATTGGGGTTTATGATCCTTGATAAAACAATCACTTTTGCTTTCTTCAACCATTTGCTGCAAAGAGTAGCGATTGCTCAGATTCTGCTCTTGCTCAGCTCAGGAGTAAACACAGCACTGTATCAGGTTGACTTGGAATGGGGGTCATTCCAGTATGCTGGATTTTCATAGAAGAGTAATTCTTTTAATGCTACATGTTAGATTATGTTATTCCCTCACATAAAGTTCTTCAATAGACGTGTCTTAGAAAAGTTGACTAGGAATAGAACAAAAATCTTTGTATCGGGTCTACTCACATCCTGATGTTGGTATAAATGTCACCTGCAGAGAACGACTTGACTTTGAAAACTGAAAGAGAACTCTCTTGCTCTTCCTGGATAGAGTGCCTGTTATTTAACATAGTGCATTTCGTGGTTTTTCATTGCAGATGTTGTAGATTTTATTTGCTGTGTCTCTCCTATAGCCAACCTTAAATGTAAGGGAAATAACTGAATTTCTCGCTCTCCATTGGAAGCCCAGCACCTAGTCTGGCTCCTGAGGACAGTGTGATATGTAAACATGTTACTATGTCTTCCGCATGGCGTGTACTCTCCTGTTCATGTTTTGATAGGTTTGTCCTCATTCTGCATGTGTGCAGGTAAAACCTTAAAGGTGTGGGGCCTTCTAGTCTGTAGAAGAAATTTATGGCTCCAGTCTCTCAGGTTTCTTGTTCTGAGATGTGAACTCTTGTTCCTACATAAGGTTCTGTGAGTGCTGTGGTGGCTTAAATCAATTGTCCCCCATAAGCTCATGTGTTCTGAATGTTTGGCTCCCAGCTGATGGCAATTTTGAAGGTGGATCCCAGTTGGAGGAAGTGTGTTGTTGGGGGTGGGCTTTGGGGTGTTACAGGCAGCTCCCCCCTGGCCACAGCTCAGCTCACTGTCCTGCTATGGTTTTCCACGCTGAAGTCCAGCCTCTGCCCATGTCATTATTTCCTTTGCCATCATGAAGCTTCCTTTCAAGACTGTAAGCCAAAATAAATCACTTCCATCAGCCACTTCTGATTGGGTGTTGGAGGGAACTGCGCAAGTATATAATGTGGTCTGGGCTTTAAACCTTCCAAATCATGAGCTAAATAAATCTCTCTGCTTTATAAAGTTAGTCTGTCTCAGGCATCTTGTGTAGTAACTCAGAACAGACTAATGCATACATTGAATATAGAAAGAACAACAGATGCATAAGATTACACTCCCTGTTTGCCATGTGGCATATGGTGTGGCCCAGACTCTGAAATGTGAACAGTGTCATTAGTCTAAGGACTAGACAAAAGGCAGCTATGCCTGGGAAACAGTGGCCAGGATGACAGGAAGAAGGGCAGACAATGGAATTTATGAAGGGCACAGGTTATTTTAAGTAAACCTGAAGAGTCCATAATGTGGGGGGGGGGATGAGAAACCACAGGAGAGATTCAGTTTACTGAAAGATACAAGTGGTGTACTTAGCACAGCTCTTTAATATTTTTCCTAGAACTATTTCAGTCTGAAGCATGAAATAGTCCAGTAACATTTAGAACAGAGATGGATAAACATTTTTCTAAAAAAGTTCCAGAATATGCCTATTTTAGACTTTGCCAACCATATATGGCCTATTACAACTTCTCACTTTCTCGTTGCAGAATAAAAGCAGCCCGAGATGAAGTGTATGTAAATAGGTGTCACTGTGTTCCAAGGAGTTTTACTCAACCAGAGTTGGTCTATAGAATCCCTGATCCAGGAGAGCAAAGGGCATGAGCATCTTGAACCCCTGGGATACAGATCCAGATGCCTGATGCCTGGCTCCAGACACTCTGTACCTCTAGTTCTAAGTTTGGAGTCTAAGAGACTTCATTGAACAAATTGCTCCACTGAAATCTGAAGTATGCTTGTCTAGGTCCATTCATGTTGCTGTAATAAAATACCAGAGGCTGAGTCACTTATAAAGAACAGAAATTGATACCTTCCAGTTATGGAGGATGAGAAGTTGAGACTCAAGACATCAGCATTTGGTGTTTCCTAAGGGCCTTTCTGTCACAACCTAGTGGAAGGCTGAGGAGGAAACGGGCCAGACTGTGGGAAGCCTCTTTTTATATAATGGCTTTAATCCCAAACACAAGATCCCCATCTTTATGAATTATGTCCAGAGACGCCAATCCTTCTAAGACAGTGATATTGGTGATTAGGTTTCAGCACATGAGTTTTGGGGGACATGCAGACCACTGAGTAGAAGCCATGCACCTTGGACCATTTATAAGGTACTAAAAACTTCAACATATAAGGTAGTTTCTGGGGTTAAAAGGTCTAACATTTGGAATGTTCTGTATTCAGTAAAGAGTGACAGGCAGGTATTAAGATCGGGAAATGAAATTGGAATAGATTAGACTGTAATCAAGAGCCTATTGCTAGTAGCGAAGGGAGAGAGCGCTGCCTGCAGATAAAGATGAACACATCAGCCCTCCCTTTGAGTTCCTTGGTTTTAATTATTGATGCTAAAAATACATTTTCCTTAATTGTTTTGTGAAAATAAGTTAAATAAAGAATAAAGCTGTGGCACCCGTGCACAGGAAAACATGACACTCCCTTCACATAAACTCTGAGATGATTCCTCAGAGCGTTCCTATTCAAATGTGGCTGCAAAATAACACCCACAGAATGTATTTGCAACCACAAAACACTGTGACAGTAAGCAGACAGCGCACGAGAGCCTGTTATGCGTTATAGATTGCAATGATTATATTGTGGGAGCGGCTGATGCATTTGTTACTGTTCATTCTGTTTCACATTTGCATTTAAATTCTTGTGGGACAAAGATAAGATAAAGAGGAAAACAAATGATGCTTATTTGTTGTGTATTGAACTCCTATTATAAGTATTGCTTTAAAGGAGAATGACGCTCTACAAGGAAACACTCCACGTGTTCTTTATAAAACATCAGCTCCACGTTCAGTCCTTGACTAGCAATACGCAGGAACACATATCCCTGGGGCTTTAATAAAATCATAAATCAATAAGGAATAACCCCAAATGCGGTTTAATACAAGGAACAAATGAAATACTCAATACCCCCGTACCCATTTATCCACGTCGTATTGACATGGAAGAAAGGCACAATTGCATTTGAGTTTTGAAGCATCAGCCTTTTTATTTCAGACATTCTTTGAAAGCATCACTCGGTACACTTCCTCTTTCAGATGATTCCTGTGTCCGCAGCATGGTCCTTTGATGAGTTTATGCAGATTAGTTCTGCATCCAAAGTAATTCTTTCTGCTCCTCGAAGTTCTCCATTTTGCTGAGTGCCAAGGAAAAATCCTTTGCAGAGTTCAGTTCTACATCCCAGTAGGTGTGTGGTGAACTCCTCTCCCCACACGAAACACACATCTGGCCGCACCTATGTGATGTGTCTGCCATGATAAATTGCAAAAGAAAAATAGAACGAGATGTCACTCCTTTGTCCCAGGTTATCAAATGTCATATTAAGGCTCAGGAGATATTTAACTTATTATTTTAAACATCACACTTCTTAAAAACACACCTGAAAGAAAGAAGATCCTAAACAATTCAGTGATCATGATAAATTATGATGCATTTAAGCTCACAAAATTTTCTCTCATTTCTCTCTGTTCCCAAAGGAAACAATATAATTTATTATTATTATTATTATTATTATTATTAGTATTATTATTATTGCAAGTGGGAATGGAAATTGGGGAGCATTTCTAAAGATGAGTTCTATAGAACACTTTTAATAATAATAAGGAATATGGGCTGGGGAGATGGCTCGGTGGTTCAAGGTACTTGCTTGCAAAGCCTTGAGGCTTGGACTGGATTCCTCAGCACCCACATAAAGCCAGATGCAGAGTGGTGCATGCATCTGGAGTTCATTTGCAGCAACAAGAGACCATGCTGCATCCCTACACATGCATGCACACACACACAAATAAGTAAAAATTTAAAAATAATACTATGTAATGTTACACACAAATATATTTTTATCATTTTACAAAATTATGTTAATAAACCACCACCTTATTGATCACTTAGATAATGTATGCACATAGTATATAGACATATTATAGACCCTGAGAAGAAATATTCATCTCTAGTGCTGTTTATCCAAACTCTTTATAGAAAAAAAATTTAATCTAGAATTTGTCACAGGAACTTGTGTTTCTAGGAATAGGTATTTAAAAACTCTTATCTAAATAACTATTAGATGCTACCAGTGTGTGTTCTCCTGCATATTACTATTTATCCTGTCTGGCTTTACTGCTTATTTTAAACCACACAATAAATGAAATATATACATTTCATATATATATATATATATATATATATATATATATATGTGTGTGTGTGTGTGTGTGTGTGTATGTATGTATATATATAGATAGATAGAGAGAGAGAGAGAGAGAGAGAGAGACCTATTTGTTCATTCATTCTTTATTCAGCAAGAATTTGAGGCCCTTTTCTATAGGGAACTATAGCATGCTTGGGACACACCTTTGAGAGTATATTTTCTTTTTATTTTCAAAATATATGTAAAGCTCAGGTGGTAATATAAATAACAAATTATATTTAAAAGCCAGAGTGCTGCAGTACATTGAATATCAAATTTTAGAACCTTAAGTCAAGCGTTAGAAGAAATGCAGAATAATAGATATTTTCCCTTAGATGTCATTAGGGCACCTTGAGCAGAACACGTACCTTATTTATTGTTGTGACTCTCTCTGGGATACAAACAACGATGCATTTAAATAGCTTATAGTTATGAGTCTGAGAATCAGAGGCAAATAAATTCAAAAACATTAATTCTAGCCTTCATGCTTTAGCTGAATTGCTATTATCTAAACCAGTCCTGTCAAATGTTTTGAAAATCAGATCATAAACAACATTTTATAAGCTTCCTACTTTAAAATGTGAATTTAGAATTGCACTAACCTGGCACACTTTTTTCAGTTGTAAGGTGAGTTGGGTTAGAAAATCTATTTTTAGGGGATATAGGAAGCATTTTCAAAGTTCATAGCTGATTCAAGTCTTGGATTTGAATAATAGCCCTTGGAAAAAGTAATTGGGAGTCTCATTCTGATATAGACGGTGCTACTTGAGTGATATCTCTGGAGCTGAAAGGCACCGCCAAGTTAATTTTGTCAAGTGGTTTGTACAAACTATACATCTTATTAATTATTCCATTCATTTGCTGGTAGAGAGACGGAGTTCAAGATGACTCAAATCAATAAAACAACAAAAATAATGAATAGGTAAATATATAAAGATGGTTTAGGACCTATTGTCTCCCCAACCTTATTCCATAAGGTCATGATTTGCTTTAGGTTAATGTAATTTGTTGATGCAGACCATCAAACAAGGACCATGTGTATGTGTGTGCGCGTGTGTGTGCGCGTGTGTGTGTGTGTGTGTGTGTGTGTGTGTGTGTTTCCTTCTGGTTTGGCAGGAACCTGACAGGGCCTCACCTCCTGGTTATCAGTAACTACAAGTCCTCTCTCATGGCTCGCTATTCTGATTGGTGTGTGCACCTTGCACCCAGAGATTGTAGTCATTGTAGCCCGGGGGTCAAGTTGAGAAGTAGTTCCATTCCTAGAGCTGAACTGCACCTGCAAAAAGGGATGGAGAGTAGGGAATGTGTGCTCATATTCTTGCCCACCTCCTCAGCTCAGGAGGAAACTGCTCAACTGTCCTGATCCATCTGCTTTCTAGGGCAATTAAGAGCACCACATTTAATTTCAAAAATACCCTGATTTGTTTCAGACATTTTAGAATCACTAGGTCTTAGGAAATCTCTGTGAAATATTAAATATTCAAAGGCATTTATTTTTATAGTTGTTTCGCTATTCCACCAGAATAATATGAACACATTGGCAGAGCTAAACTGTTCCCATCTCCTCCCATTTTTATTTTAGTACTATAAAGAAGTTAAAATTGTATTACCATTTTATTTTATTCTATTAACTTTTATTTTTATTTGTTTATAAGCAGAGAGAGAGACAGAGAAAGCAAGAGAGAGAATGGGCAAACCAGGGCCTCTTACAACTGCAAATCAACTCTAGATGCATGTGTCACTTTGTGCAGCTAGTTTTACCTGGGTATTGGGGACTCAAACTCGGGCCATCAGGCTTTCAAGCCAATGTCTTTAACCAATGAGCCATCTCTACAGACCCATGTATTACCATTTTATAAAATTAGTATGTGATTAGAGAAACCTATACATAATAGAATGTTGGTGTGACATTTCCTCTTTAGCCTCGTTTTTTCTCCTAAGATAAATTCTTTTCTCTTCCTTAATGATTCCTTGGGACCTTTGCTCCTCAAACCTTGGCTTGGAGTTATCACCACCAGTGTTGTCTGCCATTAATGAGCCATGCAGGCCATGGGGCCCACCACAGCAGTGTCTGTGATTTAACAGGCTCCTGAAGGCATGAGTTTCTACAGTCAAGTTATTAGAGGAGCTTAAAAGAGTAGTTTTCCTCTACTTGAATCCCTCCAGCTTGCTGAAAACCTAAGAACCTCCCTCTGGTAGATATGCAGATACATACTTCACATGTATGCACACACCCTTGTTAGCTGAGCTAGCGGGGCAGAAGACTAGAGTGTGAGCAGGATGTAATAAGCACACACACACACACACACACACACATATATAATCATGTTTCTTAAAGATATATTTTATATGATAGGTAGATCGATAGAAGACAGGTCATAGAGAGATGAGAGATATAGAAGATAGATTGACAGACAGATGTAAGATAGGTATAAATGGATGGGAGAATGGAAGGACCTATAGGCGGTCAGACTAGGCCTGTCCTCTGACAAACTAAATTGGAGGCTCTAGGCATGGGAATGTAACTCTACTGGCAATCCTGCAGTTAGAATTATTCATTAGTGAATGATAGGGTAACCAATTATAAAATTGTAGGTTGGCATCTGATGTGGTCAACTTTCTAGTTGCTGCGCAGAAAGAACCCAAACAAAAGCAGCTTGTGGAGGAAAGGGTTTATTTGGCTTAAGGACTCAAGGGGAGACTCCATCCTGGCAGGGAAAACAATGGCATGAGCAGAGGGGTGGACATCACTCCCGCCATAGCACTGGAAATAGTGTGCAGGAAGGTGTGCCAAACACTGGCAAGGGGAAGATGGCTTATCACCCCCATAAGCCCACCCCCAACAACACAGCTCCAGGGAGGTTGTAAAATCCAAATTGCCATCAGCTGAGGATTAACTACCCAGAACACATTCGTTTGTTTGTGAGGGACACCTGGATCAAACCATGACAGCAACTATTCTCCCTCAGATTTAGGACTGAAAGGATTTTCCTATTTTCTAGCCTAAATTATTATTGCTGGGGAGTTTGTTGAGAAGAAGCTTTTATTATATTGTAGGCAAATTTGAGTTTAATTTTCTGGATTTAGACCTTTCATTGCCTTTAATGTTGTGCACTTATGTCTAGATCTGTATCCCCTATTTACTATGATATATCAAATTTATTTTCTTTGAATTTATGAATATGAGGCGTCATATCTTCATTACTATTGAAATATTTTAAGCCATACTAATATGGAGTTCCGTATTTCTATGTTGTAATGTGAGTTAGATTTAAGCAAGATGTCTTCATTTATATTCCCAGGTGTCTCTTCATCTCTTATTCCCTCTAATTTAATCTCTGTCTCTCTTGTCCTCATATGGATAAAGTCATTACAACATCCACTTCTAATCTGCTGCCGAATATATTTACATAGAGGGTTTTTTATGTCAATGATTTTATTTTTTCCCCTTCGTGGATTTTAATTTAGAATATATCATTCTGGGAGTTCTTTTTATAATCTGACTAGTCTTTCTTTGAAAGTCTCTTACTCCTTGCTCAGTTATTCACTTTTTTAAAAATATGTAAATATCATGACGCTCCCTTCGGAATCTCAGAGCTCCTCTATCCCATGTGCTTTCCTTGCTGTCACTGTGTATGGCTCACGAACACCTGTTTCCCTGCTTGCTTTGCTGTTTAGGAATGTGAGCTCATGTGGTGTGGATTTTTACCTGTAGGTATTCTCTGAATCCTACCTTGAGGTTCCTTCCTTCCTAGCACAGAAGCAGATGCTGACTTCTGCCAGGTTGTACAAAGCACAACCAATCCAAGGCCACATGACTTCTTGTCTTGCTGCTTCCTGAAATATGTTGGTAATGTCAATTTCCAACCCCCTTTCCCTGGGTGCAGGCCTGTGGCTATGTCAGAAGAGAGATCTCATTTTTCTTCTTTCTAGAAATCAGCCTTAGATAGACAAAACTGTCCTGTCTATCTCTTTGCTGACAACAGACGTAGTTGGAGTGCAGTCTTCCCCTGAGGAGAAGTGCCCTGGCTTTGAGTCATTCACTTTGTTAATGAAGAAAATAAGGGTGCCTCCGAGGCAGATGTGACAATGACACCCAGGGTTTCCCAAAATCAGATTATTTCCTTTCCAACAAATAAGCCACAAGGACAGCATTGTCTTCTAATGAGAACGGCTTCCCCTTTGTCGCTTCTTGGATAAGTAACAGCAGATTCAGTTATGCCTAATGGTTAAGTTTGATGAATTATAGAAATAGGTTACTTCGATATATTTTAAGTATCATAAAAACATAAAAAAAGTCATCTGGGATAAGACTTATAGTGCACACTACTCAATATTTTGTCTTTTATAGTAGCACCAAGGGACATGGTGTGACATGATGATAGTTGCCCTTCGTGATATTGTCCTCACAGGGGGCATCCCTAACTGGGAGACATCTATCATCCCTGCATTTCTCTAAAGCCTTCTAGAACTCTCTTTATATTTTTGGTTTGTACAACCTTACGGCGCTGCTTCCTGTGGAATTGATCTTAGACTAGTCAGGACATGGGCTAAATAACCCTGGAGTCTTTTGAAAATATGATTTTAAGTATCATATATCTTGTTGTATAAGTAGGCTCTGCAGGTAGAGAGTGTACAGGGGCTGACTGTAAAGATTGAACTCTGAAATCAGGCAGCTTGTGTTTGGATGCAAGCTTTATCCTTGGGTCCTGTGTGACCTTGACCACGTTCTTCTACTATTCCCAACCTCTCATTCTTCTCATGGGCAAGGACAGTGATGTCAGCATCCTCATGAGATTTCTATGAAAAATGAGCCAGGTAATACCAACAGAATTACTTCGCCATCCACAGTAACCAGTCTGGTAACACTATTCTTAGTATTGCCCTTGGTGATATCAGTAGCATTGTGAGCACATGAAGAGCCTGATAATAACGTGAACCTCCTTCCCCCAAAATACATATGACCTCATTTCATGTTTTTAAAATATCCCCAAGTTAGGGGCAGAGTAGGCTGTGAGAGAGAGAGAAAATTAATGCTCATACATTGAAACTATTTAAAATTTTATAGGTATCAGCATGTATTAAATAAATCACCAGCCTTTCAGAAAATAACTGTTGAAATATCTCTGGGTGAGCTTAACGTAGGAGTCCTGCATTGTGAATAACACAGACATAAACCAACCAAGGACATCAGGTCACCTGGGTGGTATTCCGTATTTTACCCTTGTATAAATTGACTCTGATATTTGATCAAGGGGTTCAATCAGTTATTTTACTTCATCCTCGCCCAAAACAAAACAAAACAAATGTAGAACATAATAGCTCTAATATTAGTAAAATGAAAGATTAGGGTTTATTTATTTCCTAGAAGGTAGCCTCTCTCCACTTTCCTAAATGTCTCAGTCTGCCCTGACATTTTCTGCACACAAGCAACAACGCTCAGTTTCCATTGACATTATCTTCTAAAATCGCCAACATCATTTTCATTCCTTTCATTCCTGCAAGCAGATAACGCAGGACAGGGTCTAGCTGATAACTTCTGCTTGCATAGCCTCTGATTTCATTTGTATGAAATGTTCTGTGTGCTTTTCCACTGAGCCAGAGTCAGAAGTATCTAGTAAAGCACATGACTCCCATCAGCAGAAAAGCACACTGTGGCATTTGCCTTTAATTGGACTTTCTTCCTGCTGGGTGGAGGGATACCTTGAATGGTAGATCCCTGAAGGTAACTTATATCAGCTGGAGCCTAAACCAGCAGGGACCTTCCCAGGCACACACTTAACATCTTCCCCAGGGGTGGTGCTTAAATCCCTAGGAGGGAAGAAACTGAACTAAAACTTCTAAAGATGAGTTATGAGCATTCAGGGTGTTTTGACTCCTTTGCCACAAGGGGTGCCTTTCATGACATTTTCAACTTCAAATTAAATCAGCTTAGACTTGTGGCAAAAATCAAGACCCATGATTTCCATGCTTAATATAGACATGAACTTCAACAGGTTGCAAAAGTTCCCTAAGCCTCAAATGTTTCATCTATAAAATGGGAATAAATGTCAATATTAATTGTATTTAATATTCTTTAGATATTTACTCATTATGTGTAATAAATTAAAATATTTACCAATATTACATATTAAGGTTTTAAAATTTGGAGTCGAGTTTATTGTGGTAAGCCTGGCATATTTACATACATGCTCATTATACATTGTCAGCTTTTCAGGATCTTACTCAAGGTGCAAATCTCTATGAGGCTTCTTTTCACAACTTTTCTGAGATTTCCTCTTGACTGTCTATATAAAGTGGACTGAACAATTAAAGATATTTTTAAAAATTCAATCCCAATTCCAAACACATTTGAATACACACGTATTTGATATTTGAACCCGCTGAACTTTCTGGATCATTTCTCCATAATTCTATTTGTTGTTTTGTCTTAGACTGAAAGGGTTTCTGGCATGTGTCACTTTTGAGAATTAAAACTAAGATAGTCCCAATCACACGGAATAAGCGACCCTATAATATACATTCTAGCTCCCAGCAAATACATAAGAAATTCAAATCTGATGGGTTTTTTTTCAGAATATGTAAATTTTGTGTATACTTGAAAATAGTTCATTGCAGAAAGTTTGGCAGAGGAGGCCTATTTCCCTCTTGCTACCTTCACTTGGAGAGATAAACCAATACTAAACTTTTGCTGACTTAAAAATTAGGCACCCAGGTCTGGTGGCAGAGAGCTTCTGGATTAGGTCATTGGTTCAGCAATGGCTTGGTGTTTTGGGAGTTGGCCATATTTGTTCTGAGGGTCACACTGGGTATCCTCAGCTTCCAGGATTGTACTTGTCCAAGACAGGATCCACACCAGGAAATGCACGCCTGGGAAAGAGGCTCCCGTGAGCATCTCTCTTCTTTCATCTGAGAGTAGTCACCACCTCAGGGTCGCTCAGGGTTATCACTCAGGCAGGCTGAGGGAGTCAGAAGATAGTTCAGCAAATCTCATGTGATCTTCTTGCATTAGGGAGGGGCCCACCTTCTCTGAGCACCTGTTAGCACAAAGAAAAATGGGATTTGGCTAGGCGAGAAGGTGGGATGTTGAAGAAACGACTGATGGTCCTGGATTTGGCAAACAGGTCTGTCAGGGAAAGAGTCTGTCTCTGTAAAAGCTACTCTTGTGCTAAGGTCAGACATTGATTTTTCTGCTATCAGGACTTCTTACTGGTGAGGCACCCCTCTTACTGTAATGAGAATGATACAGTATTGCCTTTAGTTGCATAGTTCAGATTATGAGGTCCAGGCATTCATAAGACATCTCCACACATCTCAGTTTCTCTAAGAGCCGGCAGCACTTTTACCAAAGAAGTCAGGAAGGAGTTCTCCATTTTAAAGTTTATTTCTTGCCTGCAAATCAAATAAGATATTGATCTTTCATCTCAGGAGAAAGTCTTTTATTGGTCCTTTGATGCCACAGTTCTTATAACAAAGTCCCCAACAATGAAACTAGGGTCCAGTTTTCTCACCTCTGAGAAACCTTCTCAGCTACCTGAGTCACTTCTTCTGTGTGAGCTGAATGAGAGCTGAATTCCCCTCATCCCGGCATCCTTCCTTTTGTTTATGTAAGTTGTTTATGTAAGATTACAGTTCAAGGTTGTTAAAGCTAATCTTCTCCAGCTCCACCAAGACCCTTCTAAGAAAGAAAGAAAGAAAGAAAGAAAGAAAGAAAGAAAGAAAGAAAGAAAGAAAGAAAGAAAGAAAGAAAGAAAGAAAGAAAGAAAGAAAGAAAG
>PVHP010024375.1:0-26534 GCA_004024765.1 Zapus hudsonius
GTCTAGCCCTAAGGTATTACTGACTTCACTATCTCTACTTCTTCCCTGCTGGTGAAAAGATCTCATGCCTGGCTCTCTGCTGCTGCTATGCTTTCCCCTCCATGATAAAACTTTCTCTCAAAACTCATCAGGGCTCAGAGGTTAAGGCATTTGCCTGCAAAGCAGAAAGACCAGACTCTGATTCCCCAGTACCCAGATGCACAAGGTGGAGCATGTGTCTGGAGTTCCTTTGCAGTGGCTAGAGGCCCTGGTGCATATATTTTCTCTCTCTTTCTGCCCCTTCTCTCTCTCACACTCTCTCAAGTAAAGAGATAAATAAAATATTTTTTTAAAAAAACAATCTAAACCATTGTTCCCTAATCATTTAAAATAAACAACACCAGCAAAAAACCCCTCTAAGTAAAAATAAACTCCTTCCTTCCTGATTCTGCTTCTGATTTGGCATTTTGTCTCAGCAATGAAAAGATATATATTACAGTTTCCTTGTCATGGAAAACAAATACCACCATTTTTCTAAAGCCTTTCTTCTATTCTCTTTTATCCCAACCTTTCTTGTGCTGTATATACATACTTACAGTTTGATGTGGCTGTAGCTATTTATAAGCATTTATCTACTAATTTTTAGTTACTTGAAGATACAAATTATGAAATCCAGCAGAATGAGCTTGAGTTTGGCAAATCTGATTTCTCCATGGTTTATTCACTTCATACTCCCATTACATTTCTGGGATTCATTATCTCTTACATAAAAAAGGCAACATTTATACTTCAGTTGAGTCTAATAAATCCTATCAGATAATTTAATGGTAGCAAATTATGTATCCATCTGCCTTTATCTATATGTTTTATTACTTATTATTCCAGCTCCAATGGAATGAGTGGATAATGCAAAGTGTCAGCGTTTTCCAACTTGTCTAATATTGATGAATTTTTGAAGTTTTTATTACATACCAGGCATTATTTTCAGCATTTTGTAAGATTTTACTCATCTAGTCAGGTATGCTAGCAAATGTTGGTAATCCCAGCTACTTATGAGGCTGAGATAGAAAGATGACTTGAGTACAAATATTTTGGGCCAGCCTGTGCTACATAGTATTCTAGACTCAATATCTTAAAAAGAAAGAACAAAGGAGACAGACAGACAGACAGACAGATGATAGAAAGACCAAAAGAAAGATGATAGATCGATAGATAGATGATAGATGATAGATAGAGAGAGAGAGAGAGAGAGAGAGAGATAGAGAGAGAGAGAAAGGAAGGAGAGAGAAATAAAGGAAGTAAAAGAAGAGAGGAAGGAAAAAGAACATTTATTTAATTCTCCACTTAATCTTAGCCAAAAGCCAAAAAGCAATTAGATATGATTTTAAGAAATGAAAAACTTTACATAGCAATTGATATATGTCAGATATAATTCTAAATATTTAGCATATATTATTTAAATCTGTGTAACATCTCAAAAATAATAGTTTTCTAGAGATTGCATCATCCCATGTTTTGTTTTTTTTTAAGTGAAACTGGGCACGGTGGCTGTCCTAGCCAGCTCCACATTGATAAGATGAACATGCAAACCAGATAGAGATTATGGGAGGAAGGGGTTTACTTCAATACTTACAGATCCAGGAGACACTCTATCAAATGGTAGAAGAAGCTGGCTCACACTCATAATATAAGTAGAGACAGAACCAAGCAGCCAGCATCACAAGCAAGCACAAAACCAACCACAAAACAGCAGGGATCCAGGCTGAGCTCAGACTGGTCTGCCTACCATTGGGCTGGGAATTCATATCAGCCCCCAAACACATCTTAGAACTGGATTCCAGGATCCACCCCCAGTGACACCTCTTCTAACCAGGTGGCTGAAAACTAGGATTACAAACTTTAATAAATCACATGAGTAGATGGAAGACACACATTGAAGCTATCACAGTGGCTCATACTTTTAATCCTAGGACTCAGAAGGCATAGGTTGAAGGATTGTCATGAACTTGAAGCCAGCCTGGGCTACAGATTGAGTTACATGTCAGCCTGAGCTAGAGCGAGACCCTGCCTGAGTCATCATTTCCCCAAAAAGTGAACACATCATGTCTTTACAAATCTATCACCAAAGGTAGAGTATTTTATAGTGGACAATTGGGTTAATTCATTTATATTTAGCTGTTGCAGCCTGGTTCTGGAGGCAATTAGACAAGGCTAATGTTAATTATAACCCAAGATTGATTAATATGACATCTGTGTAAAAACAAGGGCAAAGAGAATGAACCCTTGTTTTTCATTACTGTATCACATTACTCTTCATATCTGTGTAATGTAGGACCTCTCTTCATAAAGGTGATTGCTTTTATCTAGTTACTTTTGGATATTGTACCAGCCTTATCAGTCACCTTCATAGATGTGAACATGTATATACATGAATGAGGATGGTAAAATGAAATTGTGAGCTTTCCATTGTGGGCATCTGCCTTCCTCTTCCACTTACGCCTTAGGCAACATTATTGGGTACAAAGGATTAGAAGCCAGACCAAAACAACTCCAGTTATGTGCCAAATACATTGTCACTTCCAGTAGATTTTATAGTTAAACATGTCATACTTTAGAAAAGTGGAATGTGTGGATACTTTTGCAATTTTTTAAGTATTTATTATCAGAGAGAGAGAGAGAGAGAGAGAGAGAGAGAGAGAGAGAATGAGCATGCATAGAAATGTCAGGGTCTCTTGCTACTTCAACTGAACTCCAAATGATGCACTTTCTGCATTTGGCTTTCTGTGGGCACTGGGGATCTAACTTGGACAGGTAGGCTTTGCAAGCAAGCACCATAAAACTCTGAGCCACCTCTCCAGCTCTTCACAAACATTTTAAACAAATGCCTGTTAACTAACTGTTCAATTGTGGGAAAACCCAAAAATCTGGAATGGAAATTCTTATTTTTCGTGATAAATGAAGAGAAAAAATAGCTCAAATTATTTTACAAAAAAAATGAGCTGGAGATATGGCTCAGCGGTTAAGGTACTTGCCTCCAGTGTCTAAGGCCCCGGGTTTAATTCCCCAGTACCCACATATGCAGGTGGTGGCCCTGGTTTCTCTCTCTCTCTCTCTCTCTCTCTCTCTCTCTCTCTCTCTCTCTCTCTCTCTCTCTTTCTGCTTGAAAATGAATAAATAAAATATTTTTTAAAAATCCATAGCCAGAAAACATGCCCAAATTGTTTTAGCAAAGAATTTACACTGCTGTTGTATGCCAGTGTCTTACAACGCCTACATATTACAACTGTTAACTGGGTAATTTAGGAGCTAGAATTTAGATCAACCAGCTCAGTATTTTTCAACTACTTCATCCCTAATAATGGCTGGAGCTCAGTTTCCCTTTCTGCCCCCCGGGAAAGGTAGGGCACTCATATACTTTTGCACAATAGGTTAGGTTTTACAATATTCTTAAGAAGAAATCATAGACTTCCCCTTTCCCTACCCTTCAATGTAACAATGAAAAGGCTAAAACAGTGGCTTTTCTAGGGATGATAGCAAGGGAAATAATACTAGAATTTGAAGTCATTTTGTATTTGACTACCAACTTAGTGCTTTGTCTATCACAACAATGCTGTAGTAAAATAAGTTGAATTGCCAAAAAAAAATTGTAAATTAATACTTATTAGAAATTAAATAAGAAGTTTTTATATCATGTTAAAGCATTTAAACACATTGCTTAGCATAAATGATCAGTATTAAAATTCTTGTAAACTTTTCTTCATATAAACATTACCATTACATTGTGATTTTTTTTTTTACAATTGAAGTTATCTAGCTATGTGTAGTAATGCTACTGATTAAGAGTGACAGGGGCCCAGAATGTGAAAGCAAAAGATGTCCTTGAGCCTATAAAGGAGAATATGTTTTTATTTCCTTATCTCTTTTCCCCTAAAACCTCACCAGAGTAAGTGAATAGATGCTTCTGGTGTCACACTTCTTCTTTTTTTTTTTTTTTAAAGATAAAGGACTGTAAAGAGACTACTCTCTTCTCAGCATCTAGGATTGGACTGATCAGTTCAACCAATCCAGTAAATTCCCATTAAAGATCATAATATGGGTGAGTTTGGTGACTGTCATATGAAAAGAGAAACTTCTCTAACCCCAAGAGAGAGTAACATTAATATGTAGGCATAAATGCAAGTATTTAGAGGGCAGTTTGGTGGGCATATCTACTGAGCCAGACAACACTAGGAATTCCCTCCTGTGGAGAGGGCATCAAGTCCAATCAGAAAGCTCTTGGTTTCCCCCATAATAGACATGCCACCATTGCACCAGTTGGTATATTTGGCCTAACTGGCCAGCTGTAAAATTTGCAGGGTAATGGATGGTTAACACTGTTGATGACTTTTCTTCCCCAACAGGTTTCATAGGCTGTTCAAGCATCCTGATAGCTCATCAATAGGAAGGAGTAGTCTGTGGTTCTTTTGTCAAAATTCATAAGAATCCAGAATACCACTAATTCATAGGGAGCTTTGTGTGACCATGAGTGTCCAGCACTCTAGCTCCTGAGTTATTGCCTACTCAAGAGTTGAGAAAGGCTCTCACATTCTCAGTTCCAAGCATCAGTAATAAAAGATTTGGTATTATGGTTTATGATTATTACATAGATACATACATAAAAACACATACTTAAAAAGATGTGAATTATTTAAATCTGAAGAATGTTGCTAATGTGTAGTCATTCCAAATATTGTAATTGTGATGGCTAGATTTTGTTGTCAACTTGACCTTTTTAATAATCTTGGGCAGATGTCTGAGGTTGTTCATAGGAAGACAGTCCTCTCAGTAGGGGGCAGGATATAAGGAAGCTCAGGGAAGCTAGAAACAAACATCCCTTCCTGGGAAGACGGTGCAGGAAGGAAATTCCAGAGATTCAAGGAAGGAGTCAACAAGTCTGGGAAAGGGTTGTAAGACCTCGCCCTAAGGCTAAATAAAGGGGAAGGAAATCTCTCTTTTCCCCCTGCCTGGTTGCTGCTGCTGCTGGTGGTAAATGTGGTTTTTTTGTTTGTTTGTTTTTGGTTTTGGGTTTTTTTTTTGTTTTTTTTTTTGTGTGTGTGTGTGTGTGTGTGTGGTGCTGGTGATATGTTTCTCTCTTAGCTTGAACCTGTGAAAAGGGACCAATCTCTTTCTCCATTTTGGAACTTCCGCTGGATCTATAGCTTCAATAAATCATTTCCTCCCATAACTGTGCCTGGTTTGGAGGTTCATCTCAGTGGCATGTGGCTGACTATAGTAGTACTATTTTTTAAAACCTTACATTAAGGATTTAGAAATGAAAGGATGTAAGAAAATGGATATTTAGAATCAGTATTTTGCTATGCGAGGATCTGTGGAAGCCACACTATCCTGTAGGAAGGATTTACTAAACAAATTTCAGAATAAATGCTGGAATTGTCAAAATCTCCCTTGCACTTGGTGTAGTGTTGGTCTCTAAAGTCAGAAAGTCCACTATACACAAAATTTCTCAGCATTTAAATGCAGCTTCCTTTTGTTTCAAAGACATAGAGGCAACTGGGGCTTGAATAGTGTTATAACAGAGGATGAAATTCTGGCTAGGCCAGTGTAGGATATCAGATCCTGAGGAGCAGAACACTCATGAATTCATGACCAATAGTGCATATGGGTTTGCTTCTGATACATGGGTTTTCTATATTATGGCTTTCTCTAAAGCATGGGTTATAATAACTTTGCAGAGTCCAAACATACTGACTAGAAAACATTTGACTTTCTCATACTTAATTATTCAGATATGCTCATCTGTAACAGAGAACTTGGGGTTCCTTACTAATTTCAACACACCAAAAAATTTATTTAGAGTACCCAGATCCAGACTCTTGTCATACGGATTCAAAGAATTAAATTTATAGACCACCGGATGGTAAGATTTAGAGAGGCTTTATTAGATTAAGAAGGGAAAATATAGGAGGCTCCCATCATGAGGGGTAAAAAGTCCATGTGTGAAAGAAGCCCCAATCCCTCACCAGAGCATGATGGCTGTATTAGTCAGGGTTCTCTAGAGGAAACAGAGTTGACAGAATGGATTATAGTAAAAGGGAATTTATTGGGGTAGTTTACGGCAGTCCAACAATAGCAGTCTGTAGGCCTTCAGGTGAAGAAACCAGTAGCTGTTCAGTCCACGTGGATGTGTCTCAGCAGTCTCAATCCAGCCCAGAAGGCCTGATGGCTCCCTGGGGAGCTGCTGCTCTTCAAGTCCATGATGTGAGGCTGAGGAAACTGGGTTCTGATGTCCAGGAAGGGTAGGAGAGCAGGATGCGAGTGCAAGTCACAAACAAGCACCAGCAGCTAACAAACAGGAAAGCCAGGAGGGAATTCTTTCCCCTTTATATAGCCTTAGGGTGGGGCCCCCCAACCCTATTCCAGACTTAATGGCTTTCTGAGTCTCTGGAATTTCCTTCCTGCCCTGCCCACACAGGAAAGGATGTTTACTTCCATCTTCTTTGAGCTTCCTTACATCTTGCCCCCTACTGAGAGGCTGCCTTCCTGTAAACATCCTCAGAGACCCACCCAAGATTACTTGAAAGGTCAAGTTAACATCAAAACTTAACCATCACAATGGCTGTGATGAAAGGATTTACTTAAGCCTGAAGATTCTGCTGTCTGTGCTGTCCTGCCAAGAGGAGAAAGAAAACAATTTATCTTTCCCTCAAGTATTTAGTAAAATTCCTCCTGGAAGTCCCAGTCTCCTGCCTCAGGTGAGCCAGAGATACAGCTGATTGGTCTGGGCTCTGACCAATCACAGATCCAGGATTAGGTTTGAATTCTTATAAAGGAGATTTCCCACTCTAGGGAGGGGTTCAAGTTGTTATTGGAAAAACAGGTTAAGCCAGAGTTGAGTGGAGACTGAAAACATAAATCCAAGGGCACTCCTGCTCTTTACTTTCAAGGTCCAGGTCACCCTAGATTGTCAGACCATGACTTAATCTTCCATTTTTCAAATCTGATTTTCACTAGTTCTCCTGCTCTTTTAATGCCCTGTCTACATCTGCATTCATATTTTCTCCTTCCTTCCTTCTTCTTTCATTATTTCATTTTAAGTACATCATTTATTCTAAAAATTAATATATCAATAATTTCATAGTACAAAATTTCTTAATTGATGTTCTAGGGATATATAAATATGTAGGGAGGCATACAAAAATACTTCCTTTTACATTCTTCCAATAAACATTCTTCTATAGAAAAAAATTACTACAGAGATCTTAGTTTATATTTCTGAATTAATTTCTACGCATTTAAGTATAACTTTAGAGCAGACAATAATCGAATGCATATTCTGTTATTTATTACTTAACAATAAACGATGGACCTATTTTCTTGTCAGAATATAAACCTTTGAAGTCCATCCTGTCAATATTAAATACCAGCTTACTTCCTGAGCTCATTTGCTTAAAATGCCATTTTCTATCCTTTCAACAAACTGAAGAACTGAAGTGACTTTTGAATGGGGAATTAATTCCCGTCATTCTTGTTGAGTTTGTAGTGCTTTGAGTTTTCCTAGTGATCTCTTCTGTTCACTGCTATTCAAGGATGTTATATTCTTTCCTGCAGCCTCATGTATCTGCATTTCCTTCTCTTTAGCCTTGAAGAATCTCTTCAAATATTTCCTGTAGAGCTGGCTTAGAGGTCATGTATCATGAAAAGTTTCTTTGACAGTTTTCTATGACAGATAACTTTGCTGGATGCAGTAGTCTGGGTTGGCAGCTGATGTCTTTCAGAACTTAGAATACATCATTACAAGCTTTTCTGGATTTTAAAGTTGAGAAATCTGTTACTATCTTGAAGGGCTTGCTTTTCTAATCGAGTAGGTGTTTCTCCTTCACTGCTTTCAATATATTTTCTTTGGCCTGTGTGTTTAGTAGTTTAATTCTAATATGTTGAGGAGAGGTTGTCTTCTGGTCTTGTCTATTTTATGTTCTAAACGTCCCCTGTATCTGTTTTGGTGTATCTTTCCCTAATTGAGAGGAACTGGTACACACTAATAGTTCATATCTAAATTTGTCTTCTAATCTCGATTTTTCTCTTACCTTGTAGGAACTTTCAAAAACCCAAATTCTCTTCCCTCATATCACAACAGTCTCTGGCCTTCTTTTGTCTTTCCCAAATGGATAAAATTTCCCTCATGCAAGGCTTGCTGCTATTTTTCTTTTTGCTATCCAAAAATTGTCCCTAGAACTTGATACTCTAAATAAATATGCTAGTCTAAAAAATTCTTACTAATATAAAAAACTCAAACCTCATAGACTCAGCTATTGGATCCAGATATCGTGTTTAAGCCCTAACCTTACAGGACTGCAAATACCCAATGAAATCAACTAACAGAATAAAAACAAAAGGCAGTTTACCAGACTCCCCAAGTTAACCATTTTCCATACAAACATGGAGAGAAAAAAATATACATTGTTGATGTAATTATGTTATATGTGTTTGTAATTGTTTTCACCTGATTGTATGTCATTTTATGTTAAGACTCACACTTCATGAGTTAGGGCAGCCCTTATGGAAATAAATGTAGAGGTTTCTCAAAAAGCTAAAAGAATACTACTATAGGACCCAGCAATGCCACTCCTGGGACTATTCCCAAATGATTACATTCATCTGCGTAGATAATTATTCATCAACGTCTATTACAATGCTCT
Source organism: Zapus hudsonius (assembly GCA_004024765.1). NCBI lineage: Eukaryota > Metazoa > Chordata > Mammalia > Rodentia > Dipodidae > Zapus > Zapus hudsonius. The sequence continues at coordinate 8,676 of PVHP010024375.1, forward strand.
TCGTAATAGCAAGTAAATAGAATCAACGCAGGTGCCCATCAACTAAGAATTAGGTGATGAAACTGGTAAATATGTGCAAAGGGATTTTATTCATCCAAAAAGAAAAATGAAATTATGAAATATGCTGAAATATGAGTGGTACTGGAAACATATTTATAAAATGTTTTTAATTTATGTGAGAGAGAAACAGAATAAGGCAGACAGAAAGAGAGTGAGTATGGGTGTGCCAGGACCTCATGTCATAGCAAATGAACTCTACAGATATATGTGCCACTTTGTACATCAGTATTTAAGTGGGTACTGGAGAATCCTACCCAGTACATCAGGCTTTGCAAGCAAGTGACTTTAACCACTGGTAACCTTTCCAGCCCAGCACTGGAAAATATATTAAGTGAGGTAACTCAGTTACAGAAAGACAAACACCTCATGTTCACTCTCATATGCAGATCCTGGCTTCTATATTCGTATTATTGTGGGAAAGAGTGTTGCAGATGTCCAGGAACTAAAAAAAGCAGTCCATGAGAGTAGAGAAAATTGAAGCTTTGAGAGAAAGGGTAAAGAAGATAGCATATATTACGTGGTATGAAAGTTGGAGGGGAATTCTATGGGGAGGGGGATGAAAGCAGGGTAGGCCCAGGGACATTTAGGAGAGGAGGGGGAGCAGAGGACTTAACCAACATTATCTAAGTGCATTAATAAAGATGTTTCTAAATTTAAAAATATAGAGGGCAGTAAATAAAAATGACAAATTTAAAAAATCTTTGAAAAGATAACTTTAAACAAAATTCAGTCTGACCAAGCAGGCCAAATGTGCCAACTGGTACAATAGAGGCATGTCTGTTTTGCGAGGAACCAACTGTTCTCCAGTTGGACTGGAGGCCAGCTCCATGGAAGGGAATACATGCCTGGTACTGAAGACCTAGTCAAAAGCCTATGGTGGGGGAGGTCATGAGCCCCAGGGGAGTAACGCCTTCTGATGTCTGGCTAAATGCATATATTATGCCTACCAAACTGCCTTATGAACTCTGTTTTTTAAATGTGCGTATCTATTTATTAATGCTACTCTCACTGTGGCTAGAGAAGCTTGTCTTTTCAGATGGCGGTGACCACTGGGATAACTGAAAAGACACCATAGTGCTGAGGAGAAGTGACAGTGGAGTGTTCACCACTGAGACATCTCTATCACATCATCCAAGGGTCAGGGTCTATTACAGAAGAGGTGGCGGAAAGATTGTTAGAGCCAAAGGAAGGGTAGGACTGCTTACAACCCAGACTTCCAGGCACAAAATGGCCTTGATGTTCAGGACTTTGTAGTACATGACACTACCTTCTTAAGACTTTCAAAATGGGAGGAAAAGATGATGCTATTAAAACAAAACAGAGATTGAGAGGAGGAAGGAGGGTGGGGAGGAAATTATCATAGGTTATGTCTATAATTATGGAAGCTATCAATAAATAGTTTATAAAAAAAACACAAAAAACAGTCAAAAATAATCCCCAAAGGAGCAGAAGTTTGTTTCCATGGTGATTCTAAATCCGATCAAGTTTACTACTAGAGAGATCAGATGCCATCTCTGTAATTGGGACAAATGTGATCCTCAAGCTTGGAAAAGGTATAAAGGTTAATTTCACTGTATACAGTGTCACTAGGCAACTTAAGTTAGATATTAAACAAAATGACTAATCACTGGCAATTTAAGCTTTAATAACATCCTGGAGCTATATATAAGTTTTGCTGAAGGCAAAAGATGATCAGATGTGTCTGTACCCACAGTGATCTTCAAGACTGGCATAACTGACCTTCTGGGTGTTAAACAACCATACTTGAGAGTCAAAGCCCAGAAGGATAGAGGGATTAAAAGGACAGATAATGTTTTGGTTCTCTGCCTCAGCTCACACAGACAATGGGACACCTCTAAATGGTCCTATAGTTCTGGTTAATTACCTCTTCTTTGAACAAAGAGGCCATGGCTATGGTGACATCAGAGGTTAGAATATAGCCTCTGTAAAGTCTGTATCAGGAGGGTGAAGACACACGAAATTGTCCTCAATGTTTGTAAATGAAGCTATATGATCAACAAGACCCTGAGCCATCCCAGCAGATGATATTAGTGGTTCAGAAAGACCAAAGGAATAAATTCCAAAATTTGTCCCCAAAGAGCCTCAAATGTCTTTCACAAAAAGTCATTAAATTATGGCTACTTCCATGATCTTGAATATCCAATAGGAGTTTATAACCAGAGAGTGAAATGACTGGTAATAGTATGAACCAAAACAAAAAAAATTAATTAAATTAGACTTTAACAGGGAGAATGTTTCCGGCCTCAGCATTTAGGCTTCACCATTTAACTCTCATTCAGGCTACTGACTTGCCAGATAGGCCAATCACAGGCACTCAGGCTTTAATCTGTGCTTTTCTACGATGTAAGCAAAATGTGGTGTGTATATTACAAATCATTCTTCTAATGTCTCTGTTTTAGAGGAGATCAGGTGCATTCAGGGTGGTAGGGCCATAGACCATATCCCTGATATTTTATAAGATCTACATAGTGAGATTCAAGCCATGACAGACATCATCCTTTTTAGAATACAGGTTTTTTTTTTTGTTTTTTGTTTTTTTTTTTTTTTTGAGGTAGGGTCTTGCTCTAGCCCAGGCTGACCTGGAATTCACTATGTAGTCTTAGGGTGGCCTTGAACTCATGGCAATTCTCCTACCTCTGCCTCCCGAGTGCTGGGATTAAAGGAGTGCACCACCACGCCGGGCTAGAATACAGTTTTAAAGCTGAATTCTTGGCTTTTCACTATAGAAGTGGGTTGTAGGTATTGCAGGTATCATCTTTGGATTTTGTGTACTTTGCTGCTGTCTCAGTGTTACCTCTGCTCATTTATAGTTGGTCTCCCCTCAGATCATCCCGATAATTCCATGTATATGGGACCCTTAGATCACCTTCTCAGGCCTCAAAATCAGCAAGAGTGGAGACCCTAAATTCCTTCATGCCCCATGTCAACCAGAAGTAGCTACATTGAGTTAACACCCACCCCCTAAATGATTTTAGGGTCTCACACCTTGAGGAGGTAATATTGTATCAAGACAAGCATTAGCAGGCTTGCAGGTCATCTAGGAATGGACCCTATCTCCTGTGTCCCTGTTAACAATGATTAGGTAAAAATCACACTTTCTTCTCCATAGTATTCAGACTGTCTTGTAAGAGGAGGAGTCTGCAGGCACCAGAGCTGAAGTTAAGTTTTGTGTTTACCCATTATTGGAAAATCCACTTCATCTCTGCCAGAGTCCCTGTTAACCTCAGGAGCTGTGTGGAGACATGGCCTGCTAAGTTATCCAAAACAAGACTGCAAAAGGTTTATTATTGTCTCCTTCCATAAAAGTTAATTCAACTGGCCTTGACAATCACTCACCTGGTCAAGAGACCATGCCTCACTTAGATATGCTAAGTAGGTGGGTGAACTATCTTCCCTTTAATGAGCTAATGTCTTATATTTCCTGACACACAATCTCTTGACAGCAACCCTCTCCCTTAGGGACCCCCCCTCTCTCAAGAGTCCTTCTCTTTCTCTCCTCATATATCTAAATTTGCTTGCTCAGCCTTCTTGTCCACATCCTTTAATTTCTCTTGGGCATGTGGGATAAACTCAAAAGCCACTGTCTTAGGTACAGCTCTGGTGGGCATTTGAATCTTCCAGAACTTTACCTACCCTAGTTAAGCCCAATCAGGCAAGAAAGGCCCCGTCACTCTCAAACCCTACATTACTGTTTCCTCAGCTCCAGAATTATACTCTGTTAGGAAAAAATGTTTATTATTAGTTTCTTAATAATTCATTTTCTTTAACTATGAAGATTTTCCTTTTAATAATTCACTACAAGTCACAGACAATAAAGGATGGTTGTTGAACAACGCCATTTTATATTCATCAGAATAATTACAACTTTCTAAAAGTCTTTCTCTCTAGATTATTAATTTCATCGATTTCCCAGTACTGAACTATCCTTACATTGATAAACATACTTGATCCTGAAGCATTATTCATTTTAATGGATAACAGTCATGCTCGTTTTATTTTATATAGCTTTATCTTTGTAGTTATGATTTGTACTCAACTTTTTAAAAAAAATTATTTTAAGATTGTTCATTTATTTTTTGAGAGGGAGAGAGAGAGGGGGGAGAGAGAGAGAGGCAGACAGAGTGAGTAAATATGGGCATATCAGGGCCTCCCGACACTGCAAACAAACTCCAGATGCATGTGCCACCTGGAATCTGGCTTTATGTGGATACTTTAAAAAAATTCTTATAACAGTTCCTTGTCCTATGTACACAGATAGATACTTTCTTTTATAATGCTTAAAATTATATTAATAACATAGTTATAATATGTGGCTTGATGGTTTTGTTGTATGTAGGCAGACATTAGCAGGGTTATCAAGAAAAGACCCCCACATCCTGTTTCCCTGGTAGCACTCAAAAGAGTAACATCCCAATCATCTCTCTGTAGAAGTGTCAGAACATTGGTTTAGGCCCATTAAAAAAAGACCCACTTCCTTCTGGTCAGAGGAAAAGGCCTTCTAGCTCTAGATGGAGACTAAATTATTCAAGATAAGATTCCAGTTCTGTTCCTTAACAGTTAATCCAAAGAAACCTGTCAACTAGTCAATAGACTATCCTTTACCTAAAGATATGCTAAGGAGATGGGAAGAATACTTCTCCCCTTAGACAGATAATATTTTTATACCACTCAGAAGCCTCACTGTATCCTCACTGCTAAGCCTGTCTGCTCTTTAGAACTCTAACTCAAGAGTAACTCGGTATAGAACAGGGTTTGGGGAGCTCAAGAAAGATTCTTAAAACTCCAAAACCTGAGTTTGCGTGCATGATGTTTTTAACCAGAGAACTGGGATAAACAAGACTCAGAGGCAGAGGTAGGAGGAATGGCTCCCAAGGGCTAGGATTAGAGGTGTGTGCCACCAGCTGGTCCTTCTCTTGTCTTATTTGAAGGAGATCTGTTGTTCCTTATGATTCCAAGTGTGAGTGTCTCTGTCTCCCTTCTCTCTTTCCAGCTGGTCACAGAGAATGGTCCTCTGGCTTGAGCCTTTCAGCTAAATTCCTCCCTGTATCTTAATTCCCCCTACAATAAACCTCAGAATTCATGATTTTCCCTAGATAAACTTAGTAATTTATAATTTATCCTTCTCAAAGTCTTTTTATTTTCTAATTTTTGTTAAAATAGACAAAGGTCCAAAAGTTGCAGTTCATAAACCATCCCTGTACTCCAAGAATCTTGCGTCCACACACTGGGGCATTTTTACCATTTTTCTCAATAAATCTCCTTTGTCTTATTCACTGTCCATGTGCTTAATTTTTTGTGGTTGTGAGACAGCAAGAAAATCTGAAACTTTGACAAACCTAAAAATAGTACCATTTGGATCCAATCCCATTACTCTGTGGATAAACGTCTCATAAAGATACTGACTTATCCGCATATCTTTTACCACCATAAAAAAATTCACATTTTCTTATTGACTGTATTTTCCATCTCGAATTTTATGTATAAATCTTGAAATTGGACTTGGATTCATGCATCCTTTCACAAGTAACAAAAAGCAGGAATGGAATCTTCAAATTGTGCTTTGTTCTGAGAGCCACCAATAATCTAGGAAGTTGAAAAAAAAATCTGCCCTTCCTGAGTCCAAGCCTTCTCTTATATTTTGTGGAGGACCAGAAAAAAGGCAATCAATCAGTCCAAAGTTATTCTTGTCCCTCTGGCCAGTGGTTGCCCTGGTCCTTCACTGTGTCTGTGCAGAAAGGGAGGTCTTCATCCATCAGTACCACTGAACCCACTGTCAGGATGTCATCTAGATAGAAGGCTAACTCAGAACAAACATACTTTCAGCAGTGTGTGCACGTTGAGCTCTTCCAGTGTGATCTTCTCATGCAGAATGGAAAGTACCCTTCAAAGCATAATGAGATGCGTAATTTTAACCTCAGAACTTCTTTGTGTCCTTATAGTAGCTTTGGGTCCCTACAGTATCTTTTTGTTCTTAAAGTGTTTATGGTTCCTATATTTTATGAGACTTGGTAGAGGATGGCTGTTCCATTGATCTTTTATAAAGCTTCTAGTTTTGCACATTGAGACTATTGCTTTTTGGTTTTGAATGAAGATTTAGTTTCCCCTGTTATATGTTTTTATTTCTTAGTTTTAAGCTGTGGCTGCTAATTACTATATATATATATATATATATATATATATATATATATATATATATATATATCCTGGAAGATATGGGAATTATGTGGAGGGTGAGAGTAAATAGCAATCTCATTTCAAAATATATATGGAGAGAGAGAGTTTTGCTATATAGCATTTGCATTCTAATTTATATATGTTATAGTTTAAATAATCCTCACTTTTGAATTATAATCTAACCCAAAAATTACATAAACAAGCATTGGAAATTTTTCAGTAATAACATTCCCCCTTTCGTACCGGTTATTCAATTTTATTGAAATGAACCCTGTATTGTTTCTACTCATTGGTGTCCATTGGGATTTCCACTGTGGCCGATAACAGGATCAGTGTTGGTATTATTGTTTTATAGTGCCGCATAAAGACATTTTCCCTAAGTATATAATACACTTGCAACATATTTCCCCATATATGCCATTATCCTCCCCTTATAGATTAATTTTTATAATTTATCAGAGGTACTTAAAATACAGTCTAATTTTATTTTTGACATTATACATTTGTTTCTGCTCATCTATTACTTTTTTGAAAAAAAGTGATTGACTATTAATATAACTTCAAATCTGTTACCACCCCATAGATTTATAAATGACTTTTGTTTATGAACATTTCAAAATTATGTTGTTCAATCATAAAAACTTGATTTACTATATTTTATGTTGACGTTGTAAGATTTATTCAGCACTTGCCATTCATCTGTTACTTGAAACACACTGGTCAGTAAGACATAGTTGAACGTGTACCCTCTCTGTCTGAAGGTACTATAATACTGTCTGAGACATAGATCCAAAAGCAAACAGCTCCTGGAGGTGATAAGTGCCATGAAGGCAGTAAGTGAGGACAGAGGGAATAGAGCACGTTAACAAGAGCAAGGAGCTCAGAAGACTTGCAAAACAGAGGAGCAGCAGTATTTGATTCCCATTATCCTGGAAGATATGGGGATTTTGTGGAGGCTGAGAGTAAACTAGGGATCTCATTTCAAAGTAGATTAGAAGAGACATGCTAAGAGCTCTCATTAAGTTCATGGTGAGCCCCAACAGTGAGGAGAAGGTGATGGAAATAAGTTAGATAGAAAGGGCTTAGCATTTTTGCATGAAAGGTCTCACATTTGTATTTAGGTGAGCTAAAACTCAGGAAAGACAAACCTTGAAGAAGCAGGATAAAAGTTTGCATACTGAGAAGTGAGTAGAAGGGAGGAATCAAATTATACACTGAGAGGTGAGGAGGAGGGGAGGGGTCAAACGATACATTGAGAGGTGAGGAGGAGGGAGGGGCCAAAGTGTACATTGAGAGGTGAGTAGGAGGGGAGGGGTCAAACTATACACTGAAAGGTGAGGAGGAGGGAGGGGTCAAACTATACATCGAGAGGTTCATAGGAGGGGAGGGGTCAAACTATACATTGAGAGGTGAGGAGGAGGGAGGGATCAAAGTGTACATTGAGAGGTGAGGAGGAGGGAGGGGTCAAACTATACACTGAAAATACTGAGGAACTTTCTGGTAGGATTGAAATACTAGAAGCTGAAGCTTTGTGAACCTGTGAAGAAAATCAGCGTATGTTTGGGGGAAGGGGACATCCCTCCTCCAAACATAAGAATCTAGAGGGCAGGTGTCGGTGTAAAGAATTTAAGAGCCAAAAGAAGGGGAGGAGTGCTTACAGTACAGGCTTCTAGACACACAGTATCCTAGACACTCATGCCCTCGCAGTATCTGAAACTCGACGCAAGACCTGCATACATCAGATAGAAGAGAGTCTAGTTGGAGAAAAGAAAGGGTTTAGTGAAAGGGGGATTTGGGAGGAAGTAAAAGGAGGGTGGTGGGAGGAGAATATGATCATCTTTGCAGAAGTTTTGATAAAATTTTTAAAATATATTAAAAATCAGTTTCAGTTCTAAAAAGAGAAACAGAGGCAAAATTTTGGACATCCACACAGGAAGTTAAAAGGAAGCTGGAACAACCAGGGACTGAGGAGTGAAACAGAGAAATATGTCCAACACGCCTTCTGCTAAGGAGCTTTGTGACAAGAGAAGGTTTAGCAGAAGACACTTCTCTAAGGTAAGCCAGTTAAGAGATGGGAAGTCTACCCCCAGGACAAGCTCACTTCTCTCAATCCTCAATCCAGCTGCAGGTTTTGGTGAGACAGTGATTCCTGGGGCAGACCAGTCAGCAGTAGAGAGTGCTCCCATGCTTGTCCCACAGGATGACCCAGAGGAGAGCTACTGGGAACTACCCATTGTGAGCATGAATCTATTGTTTAAAAAACTGTAGGTGCCTGAGATCACAGGACAACTACAGGTTAGGAGGCTCCATTTGGTCTGCTATATCCCCTGAGCGCAGGAAGGCCTGGGAGGGATTTGTAAAGATCAGGAGGGCTGGATGTTGATAAACTAGTAGGGATAGGAGGCTGAAGGAAACAGCTAGGGAAAGGGAGCCCCAACCATCACAGCCTGGAGTAGATCTCATCAAATGAGAAGAACCCTGGATTTCATAGCTCTGAGCAGGAGGCCAGGGATAGATCCCATGCTAGAGCCCACAACTCTGAAATTCCAGGAGAGAACTAGATCCAAATACCTGCTTCCCTTCAGCAGGCATGAGTCTTAGAAGATTATCTGGATCTTGAGAGTATGAAGACGGGTCTTTCTTTCTTCTATAAACCTTTCAATACAGGGGTATTTTCCTACACTCCCAAAGCATTTGGGAGACATCTCCATGAGAACATTAGCCATACAGGGGTACCATCTGGGAAGTCGACAGGCTGCAGAATTAAGTGTGGCCAACAGAGGACCCTGTGAGCTCTGGTACAATCAGACACTTTTGTAAAACAAACTGAGAAACAGCCTAAACCATTGGAGAGACAAGTGTCTGCAAATTCAACTGATGTCCCCTACTCCATGCAGAGAACTCTCTACTTTTTGAGGACTTAGAAAGAACTTGCTCTGATATGTAATCCCCCTCCCCACCACCACCACGGTTGTTCTTCCCACCATGTTTTCTCTGCCCTTTTTGCAGGATGCTTACTTTATTGTATTTTTTAGGTATTTATCTTTCTGTTTTTAGTCTTATTCATCTAGTCATTTAATGTTGTTTGTACTGCATTTTCATTAAAGTGTAATTTTTCTTTTTCTTAGTTTCTTTTGCTTTTTTGTCTCCTGCATTTTGTCCTTTCCATAGTCTATACTTATTGGTATTTTGACATTACCTTATTTAAAAAAAAAAACATTATTTTTAAATTTATCTTCTTACAGTTATGTCTTTTGAATTCTTCCCTTATTGAAACATAATTTTTATTTTTATTGTATCTAGTCACTTACATTTTTCTATTTCTTTTATTTAATATTATTGCTCCTCTATTTTGTCCTATCTCAGGCTCCTTCCTTTAAATGAATCATTAACTATTTACACACTTACTGTAATTAATTTCTAACTTCAAAGCACACTCTACAGTAGTTTTGTTGTTATTGGTTTTGTGTTCATTTGTGATGTATTAATGAAATGGAATTGATTTTAAGTATATTTTATATCTTGTATAGCTTGATGATGCTGTCACAGCAATATTTTTTTCCTTTCTGAGTGGTACAGAGAAATGAGCCTTCAATGGCAGGCTGGTCAATAATAAGATTCCACCTCCCTCTCCTCCCCTCCAAAATCAGAAGGATTATTATCAGGATGGAGACTTACTACATTCAAACACAAACAAATAAAGAAGAAATAAATTAATAAGCATAACCACGATGTCCTCTAAGAACTTTAAAATATGACAAGAGACTAAATCCAAAAATCCACAGGATAGAAGGAGCTGACCTGAGCACTAAAGGTAAAGTGAACAAAATCTAGACACATGAGGTATTTAGAATCCCAAATAGACACGTCCAGAGAAGAACCTCTCTATGACATAGTATAATCAAGATACTGGAAATGCAAATCAAAGAAATAACACTAAAAGCTGTAAGAAAAAACCACCAACTCTCCTACAAAGTAACATTAGATATTTGGTCAACAACATTAAAAGCCAGGAAACCATGGAAAGTTATAACTAACCATCAAGATTTATACATTCAGAAAAAGTACCTTTTAACGTTGATGGAGAAATAAGAGCGTTTTAACACCAGCACAAACTAAAACAGTTTATGAGTACCAAGCTAGTACTATAGAATACAGAGAAGGAAGAGGCAGTATCACACAAAAGCACAGGTTAGAATGAATTTCAAGGGAAGAATAGATAATGCAAAGAGAAGTCCAAAGGATTACATCATGTAAATATAGTAAGATAGCAAACCCCTTATACTAATAAGAGAAAAAGTAAAGAATAAACAATCATACAACCAACTAGGAAAAGCAATCAATAAGAATTAACAAACATATCTCAATAATAACCCTTAAAGTAAATGGTCTCCTGTCACTAACGGAGACAAAAACTGGATGACTTGGTTTTAAAAAAAAAACAAAAAACCTAGATTCAACTATCTGCTGTTCCCAAGAAACACATCATCTCAGTGGTAAAATACACCCTCAAACTGAGAGTTGTAAATAAAAAAAGGTTTTTGAGAAAGAACCAAGCCACAGAACATTCCAAAGGCTAGGACAATAGTGTTGATATATTAAGGATCCCTAGGAAGTCCTTTAGGAAATAGATCTGATGTAAGGGAGAGAACATGAAGCCATAATTTGGAAGGAAGTTTTTGATATGTCTTGTGAAAAAAGTCACTGCATTGACACTTTAAGCTCAGCACCCCTTGTGGAGGACATTCAACATTGAGGCCTTACCTGGATTGTCTATAAAATTGGGTTTGCCCAGGACGAACCTGAAATTCCATGATTCAGACTGACATTCAATTGGGATTCTATGATGAACATTTTTATAATAAGAGAGTGTTGTTGATATGCTTTTTCTTTTTAAATCAGAGCTCTACCAATATGACATTTGGAAGGCAAAAGTCAGACGGAGTTTAAATGCTCGTAGATCTATGTGTCAACCTATGTGATTGACAGTGAAGATGAGCCATCACAACTCTGACTAGTTTTAGACTCACCTAGGAAGCAAGCCTGTGGACATGTCTGCGAGGATGTTTCTGGAGAGCTTTAACTGAGCAGGTAAGACCCACCTTAATTGTGGGCAGCACTGCCCCACGGACTTGGGTCTTGAGCTGAATAAACAGAAAGGAATGAGTGGTACCAAAGAATTCATCTCTCTCTGGTTCTTGACTGTGGGGCAAAGTGCCCAGCTGCCTCCTGTTCCCACCACTGCAATAGACTAAACTGTTAGGTAAACATATGCCCTCCCTCCCTCTCACTACCTTCTTTATCAGGTGTTTTGTCATTACAATGATAAGTCACAAACACATCTGTGTCCAGCTGAGTTAGTCAAAGCACAACCTTAATGAACCAAAAGAGCAGCTGCCAAATGTAACCCTGGAATGTGAAACTCAAAGAACCTTTGTGCTATGAATGAATTTGCCCCTCTGGTAGACACATGGTAAACCAGAAAAGACTTACTTGAAACCTTTCTGAAGTGACTATGATGGTCAGAAATGAATTTATTTCTGAGAACATTTCATACTCACTTGAGGTTGGCAGTAATGCATTACCAGGGTTGATGTAGCTATTTCTCTAGAAAAATAATAAAGAAGTGGGTGTATCTTCATCCCAATGAGAGTTCAAAAAGAACTTTGAATTGCTTTTAATAGTTGCCTTCCATTGGCCTGAGTGATTGTCTCCATAGAGAAGGGTGCTCAGCCTTTACTGGGGAATGCATAAAGAATTTAAAAAGAAGTCAGGAGGCTGAGATAGGTGGATCGCCATAAATTTGAGGTCAGCCTGGACTAGAGTGATACCCTGCCTCAAGAAAAAAAAAGAAAAGAAACGAAAAAAGAGGTTGAGGTGAGGATTTCAGCCGATCCTGAGATCTGATGGAAGAAATGTGTAGTCCAATTACTCAAGGGCTGATTTTTAAATACCCTTTTTTTTGTGTGTGTGTGGAAGGGGTAAATTCTCATCCCTTTTCTTATATTTTTCCATCTTCCTCCTCAATTCCCAAGATGATAGAATGAAATACTAGAAAAACATGTTCTTCTCAGGTAAGCTTCTGGGAATATAGTAAATGAGGCTTCAGTTTTTGGGATTTGAGGAACAATTCTATATTGTAGGTTAAGTTAACAATCAACATTTATTTCTTTGTGTTAAATAGTCATTTATGAGGAATCTATCTTTGATCGAGGAGAGGTTATTAAACATTCTTCCATTAAGAACTGTTAAAACAGACACTAATCCTTTAATCAGTTTTTTTTTTCAATTTTAGGGTTTGAAAAGCTGATACTGTCTGGCTCAATCTTTAGTTTGCTGTCAAAAATATCTAACCGAAGCTAATAATAAATGTTCATTTTACCAATGAACAAAAAATTAAGCATAACCTAAGAACTTTAGAATATGACAAGAGACAAAACCCAATAATCCACAGGATAGAAGGAGCAGACATGAGCACTAAAGATAAAGTGAACATCAAAAATATCTAACCGGAGCTAATAATAAATGTTCATTTTACCAAAAGGCTACAATGTATTCTGGTCTTCTTTTAGCTAGGGGAACATAAACTCTTGAATAAAGAGTAGGTTATTTGACAGAGTTGGGATCCAAGAAAGCGTACTGACTCCAGAAGAGGTTCATAATGCCTTCCAAGTCTGTTAGGGGTTGTCATAGCTACTTATAACTTAATGTCTTCCCTTCCAAGTCACTGAGGAACTTTAACGTCAAAACAGTTTTTAAGTGGCGTTTGTTACCTGTGAGCAATGTTAAGCCTGAGAATATGGGCTGTAGCTGCAGCAGGGGAGTCACAGTGGGGAGTTCTTGGCCAGGCTGGCATCACACAGGGGGTTTGGAAAGAAAAAGGGAAAGATAAGTGACAGGAAAAAAGTGACAAAACAAACTCTGGGAAGAAATCAAGAGGTAATCTTTCCACTTAGAAATCTTACTGTTTTCTCCCCTTGTGTATGAACCCCATGAATGCTAATAGCTCCAAATGGCCATCCAGGATAGGCTGAGGATGAGGGGGGAAGAGGCAGGTCTAACAGAAGACTTGGGTCTTTCACAGCAAGTACAAACCTGCCGGCTAAAAATCAAGAGGTTTATGGGGCTTCGGTATTTAAACTGTAATTAAAAGATCATAAAACAAGTACACTTTCACGTTCTGGAAAACAGAACTTGAAAGCTTCTGCAACAGTGACCCTAGTGAGCTACTCCTTGCTATCAGCCTGATGAGCACTCAGACTCAAACAGCAAAGACAGGGTGAGAGAGTGGGCCTTTCACCGGAGGGGAGCTTTTGGATGTGGCCATGACTTGGCCAGAATTCCTTTCAGTGTGTGATACAGTCTGTTAGGATTTGAGGATATATTTCTGACAAACCCATTTTGTGGTTTGTTTTTTCCTCCATTTCCATTGGAACTGAAGGCTTTGACAATGGCAGGAAGGTCAAGGCCGAACCAGGTGCCTGGGGTAGACCTAATGGTGACAGAGATTTCAACATGGAGAACACAATACCTATCAGACCTGCTACGGGTAGGCAAAGCTGAAATTCTGCCTGTCCCCTCCGGGTGGAACCAATGTCTCCTCGGAGGCCAGGCCATCGGTTGCTTTTGGCTGAAGAGCAAAACCTAGGTTGGTCTTCATATCCAGCCTACCCTCAGCCTCCTCGCCTTTCACTTCTTCACCATCTCATTCTTATATCAGAGGTCTTCCTTTGGCGTCTATAAAGGTCTGCTCTCTCTCCAGGTTAGATATTTCACTCAGCATTTCTCCTTTTCAAGAAACCATTTTTATTCTGCATTCTATTCTTTTTTAAAAATCTTTTCTCTTTTTTTCTTTTTTATTTATTCATTTTCAAGCAGACACACACACACACACACACACACAGAGAGAGAGAGAGAGAGAGAGAGAGAGAGAGAGAGAGAGAGAGAGAGAGAGCACCAGGGCCACCACCTTGTGGGTCTGGCTTATGTGGGTCCTGGGGAATTGAACCCGGGGCATTAGGCACTGGAGGCAAGTGCCTTAACCACTGAGCCATCTCTCCATCCCCTGAATTCTATTCTTAAAGCATTATCCTCCTTAGCACCGTCCACGACAGGAGATTAAGTACTAGGGCTTTGGTGTGTCTTTGACCATCTTGTTCTCGCATGAGGGTTAATAACATGGCCTCTTTGTTCCATCACACAGTGCCTACCACAGTCCTTGTAAAACAGAAATTTAACTCACACTTGATAAATGAATGAATATCAATAAATCATGATTCTCAATAGCTTTCCAAGAATTGGTGTCTATTTTCTTTAATTTTAATTTTCTCTTGCTATCTAATGTGGTTCATGCCATGTGCAATTTTGTTTCATCCTTATCTGGCCCCAAAGGGGATACTAGTCATGGGAATTTCAACAGCTGTAGGTAAGAGGCCACATTTTGGCATGTAATCTATACCACTAGGCAATTATTACTAAGTATTGTTGAGAAAAACAAACCTGGCCCTTCTCTCACTCTGCTTGGTTCTGAGTAGTGTCTCCTTTATGTGCGAACATCGATCATTTTACATTCACATGTTTCTGTTTTCTCATCAACACAGTCAATACATGAAAGTCCTTTGCAAACCAAGAACGTGACTATTTTACGGTTTTCATTCCACTGATTCACAAACACGCCTTGGATTGCAGAGTGGGAAAGAGCTCGTGGTCTTCAATGTGGAGTCCCAAAATTTGCATATTCTTTGGCCATTTTGACAGAACCTTTTCAACCCATGTCCTCTGTGGAGATTGTCTTTTATGTCCATTCATTAGCTGTCCTTGGTCACTCTTCTGGGGATATTAATGAATCCAATAACAATATGCAACCACCTTCCATCGTTCTCATCTCTTGAGCTGTATTCATTGATTAACAGAATGCAAAGGCTCAAGGAAACATAGTGAACTTTATCTTCCAATGACAACTCCATTCAGTTCCCAATGCAATACAGAGGTGACCATAAAGGAAATGAGCATGTTCGCAGCTCAGAGTCCCTTCCCCCAACCCTCACACTGTATTTTGCTTCTTGTCATCTTATAAAAAATAATCCTGGAAAATCACTGTGTCATATCAGGCTTCCTGTAATGCACAGGAAAGAAAGAGCTGCTGTCTGACTTTGCTAATTTCTGCTGACTCAGTTAGAGGACAACACACTTAGCCTAGAAGGGAAACATTCAGGTATATGAATTAAGGCCCAGAAACAAAGCGCAACCAGTGTTAGGCTAGAATAATTATTTTGTTAGTATTTCCAAAGAAATTGGAAAATAATTCCAATTTTAAAAGTGTTTTCTGTATTCTTCCTTCTCATTAACATAATCAAACAAAATAGCATGCTGTTTCCTGTTCTTGTTTCAATCCTGGGATTGACTAAGGTGACCTTGTTTGCATATTGGAAGAAATATAAGAAATGGAACTTTCTAGGCTTGTTATATATGGACTACTGAGTGACACAGATACTGTAACTTATCAGAAGTCACACAGTGAGTCACAGCTGTGATCTTAAGGCAAAAGTTCAGGTTCTCACTTCCTAGGTAGCAAATATTTCATTCTTTAGATTAGACTATCTCTTTCATTGCCCTTACCTTCACCTATTGGCCCATTCCTAAGGAAACGTCACCGATGCAGAGAACACACACACACACACACACACACACACACACACACACACACACACCTGAAAAAAATCATCCTGATGTGCTCTTTCCAATTTGTCCAGCACAATTTGTTGAAGATGCTATCTTTAGGTATTTGTCTACCTGAAATATTTTGAGTGACCTATAGCTTTTCAGAGATCCAAAGAAAACTGAACACCATTTAATCTACCTTTTTCCTATGTAGTTTGGGATTTTATGTTACTGGGGATTTTTGGTCATCATCAATAAACCAAGTATGTGTAAATATAAAAAGAAGTAGTAATGTTACCAAATAAAAGTGTTGCATGCCAGGGTAGTTATAGGGAAAATTCTATAGCTCATAAGTCAGCAAGGACACAGGTGTGTTCTTTGGTCAGTTCAGCCATTTTCAGCACCTTGGAGAGGACAAACACAGACCCCCCCCTCCTTGTCCTCTGACCTCCACATGCTCACTTAGACATGTGAGCGTCGCCCCCTACCCACACACATGCACACATTCAAAGAGAAATAAAGCAACAGAAATGGTGCTAGACAAATTGGATAAACACACGTAAAAAAAAATGAAAATAGACCCCCTCCTTTCACCATGCACTAATATCAACTCCAAAAGGATCAGAGAGCTCAGTAAAAATTCTGTAACCCTGGACACCCTGGAATAAAAGATAGGAGGAACTCTACATGAGACAGGAGTAGGAAAAAACTTCCTGAGCAAATCTCCAGTACCGCAGGAAGTGCAACATTCACCACCAATGGGACTTGTTCAGGCTCAAAAGCTTCTGTACAGAAAAAAACACTGTACTCAGAGCCAATAGACCTCCATCAAACTGGGAGATGATTTTTGCCAGCTCTAACTCAGACAGAGGTCTAATTTCCAGAACCTACAGAGAACTGAAAAAAAATTAATAGTAAAAACTCAAACTGTCCCTTCACAAAACGGGGCACTGATCTCAACAGTGAATTCACAGAAGAGGAAACACAAATGGCCTTCAATCACTTAAGAAAGTGCTCAGCATCCTTAAGATCAGGGAAATGCAAATCAAAACTACAATAAGATTCTACCTTACTCCAGTCAGAACGGCAATCTAAAGAAAACCAACAACAATAGTTGCTGGCGAGGATGTAGGGAAAAAGGAACCCTCATTCACTGCTGGTGGGACTGCAAACTTGTTCAACCACTAAGGAAAGCACTGTGGAGACTCCTGAACAGAATGGACATAGAGCTACCAATGAACCCAGCTATCCCTCTGCTAGGCATCTACCAGCAAGATGTCACATCTCAGCACAGAGATATTTGTGCAACTATGTTTATAGCAGCCCAATTCATAATAGCCAAGAATTGGAATCAACCCAAATGCCCATCCATGGAGGAATGGAGAACAAAACTGTGGTACATTTACACGATGGAATTTTACTCATCTGAAAGAAAAAAAATGACATTTCAAAATTTAAAGAAAAATGGCCTGACTTGGAGCAGATCTTACTAAGCAAACTCTCAAAAGAACAGAGTCAAGTGCTGCATATGCAATTCCTAACCAGGTTTACCGTAAACTTTACGCAGACCAGTCGAGAGAAGTGAGAGTCTGTGAAAGAGGGGTAAGGGATGGGGATGGGGGACGGGAGGGGATGACTTAAGCATTCAGAAGCTAAACCCAAATTGGTTCAAAATCATAAAATCCTCACATTCATAATGTAACCTATTGAGCAAGTAGTGGGCATCTTCTGGCTAGAAGGGCCATGAATAGAAGGGGAAAGAGTCTAAGCCTGTGAAAAATTGATCAGTCTGGCAACTCCTGGTCCCAGTCACCGGCTCCTTCCCTCACTGAGCTTTTGAACAAAGTGATCCACGAGGTCCCAAAAACAAGACATGATTCTGTCAAGGCTCTTGAATGCCCACCCCAGGCCTGAGGTAGGATCTCATTGCTGAAGAAACCACAG
>PVHP010024376.1:0-27094 GCA_004024765.1 Zapus hudsonius
TCAAATTTTTCACAGACTTTGGATTTTGTAAAGTGCTAGAAATAATACCTATTCGTTGTTAACTTTGACCCAAGAGCTGTCTGGACTCCCAGAAGCCTCTCCCATCGACCCAGCAACCACATTTGAAGATGCTTTCCTTTCGCTTCTCTGGAAACACCTTTCTGCTCCTGTATCCCTTGAATCCAACTGGGAGAAAACTCTGCATCCAAGGGCTCATGTGATTGTATTCAGTCCACAGACAAATCAGCAGAGCATGCCTATTTCATAATTCTTAATTTTAATTGCCTAATCCCTTGCCAAGCAACAGAATATTTTTGTTTCCAAGGATCAGGACACAGGTATTTGGTTAGTGTCATTACAGAGACTTCCACCTCATTTAATTGAGAAGAAGCTCTAAAGGGGTCAATGAACCATGGGAAAATAAACAAAATCAACAACAAAGAGCCACGAAGTGGTTCTGAAATGATTTTCCTCTCTGGCCCGATGTCTGACATATGTGAGAAGCTGGCTCCTGACTGGTACTTTCCCTGGAGCTCTTGGCCAGCGTGAATGCCCACCATGCTTTGGATTTGGACTCTCCAAAGGTCTCTAAGTACATCCCTCATCCTACATACAGTCACACGTATCCACTTCAAGTCTGACTGTGAGATCTGTTCACACTCATCAATGATTTCCTAATGTCAGCATCGCTTTCTCCAAGAAATGGAAGTGCATGGATCCAAAGGACAAACCCCAGACGCTAAGCTATCCCTTAAATAAGACAGAAAATCTATCTGGGCCTCAGTTCCCTCCTCTGTAGGTGATGACAGAAACAACATGGCTGTTAAGACGTTAATATACATAAACTCCTTAGGATAGCATCTAACAGTCATTCAATAACTGTCAACTATAATTAATGTTGATAATAAGTTTGGATTTTGACAATTTTATGTTGAATTAAAAATGTTCCAATTCTTCAGTTACATGTGTTTCCCCCATATGAATTATGGGTATATGCCAATAACTTATAGGTGAAAATTTATGAAGGTCACACAAATACATATTGATGTTCCAGTGGTCTATTACTATATACACTCGCTTTAATGTCATGAAAATTTCCAATATGCATTAATTATACTTTATATGAGAACCTATACTCACCTATCACCTTATAAATAAGGAAAATTTATTATTTTAGACTGCTATTTTTAAACATGAGTTGTTAATAACAAAAATCTTTACTTTGGAATGAATGCATAAAGCAAAAACTATGTAATTGGTGCAAAAGAAAAACTTCACACAGCAAGAACTGGCCCAGAGATGACAGGTTTCCAGTGACCTGAGGGTAATGAACATTTCAAAACTTTATTTACATTTCTGGTCACTTTTCAGGTGTCATTTTTTGTTTTAATTGCTCTCTTTTTTTATTTTAGAACTATAGGCCAAATACAACATTGTGGAACACAGTTGAGATATAAACCATTTGCTCATTCAGTTAACTAGCATTTACGAAGACGCGATACAGTCCTCACCACCAGCAAGTCTGAGAAAGCCAATCCTATCCTGAAGGCTGCTGTACTTAGTGCTCACTGTTGGCAGTGCCCCAATTAAACTCGGTTCTGGGCACTGGCAGCCCATGGGATTTCTGTCTAAGGTGCTATGGCTCATTACCTGTCCTGTTCTCCCAGGACTTGATTTGTCTCCCTTTCATAACTTAGTAAAGAAGCCAATGAATAAATGGAAATGACCAGGTATTAAAAGCAAGCATATTGAGTTACAATGCCTGTTCTTCTTCACTTGGATGAAGCCAAACCATTTTGATAAAACACCCATTTTTAATAGTAGCGCCCTTAAGTGTTTTTGTCTTCAGTCAGTTGTTGCCAACCATCAATGGCTTATTAATAAATCTTGATGGCGGGAAGTTAGAAGATTAATTCAGCAGCTCATCCACAGCAGGCCTGCAGTCATGTGTGATATTTGAGCCTCTCTTGACTCTTTACAACCGCTCCAGGATGTTGCCACTCCAGGCCTCAGGAATCACATAGCTACATCCCCAAGCAAAGGTGAAGAGACACCCTGATTTCCTCTTCTTTAATTGGTCAGAAAATTCCATGTTCTTTTAGTGAGAACCAGGCCACATGCTAAAAGCTAAACTTGCCTAAAGAGGTATAATGGGATTTGCGGCAGTCAGTTCCACATTGCTGGGTCAAACTTCCAAACAGACAGTTTATGGGAAGAAGAGGTTTATTTCAGGCTTACAAATCCAGAGGAGTTTCCATCGATGGAGGAAGAAGAAGCTGGCTCCTTCTCATTAATCCAAGTAAAATAAGAAAACTCACAACCAGCAAACACCAAAACAAGCAGCCACCCCTAGAGCTCACACTGTTCTCCACACCTTTGGCCTGGACCCCAAGATCCACTCCCAGCCACACCTCCTCCAGCCAGGCAGCTGGAGGCCCACATCACAAGCTTCAGTTAACAAATGAGCGCCTGAGTCTACGTACATTTACATTCAAACCACCTCAGGATTCACACCATTTTTCTCAATCTCTAGTTCAGTCCTACATATATCTGAATAAACCAGAGGTCTCTTTAGAACAGTGATGGCAGAGGCTGGCTGTTTACTCTGTGTTTAACCTCATGTTGGGAATTCTTCACACATCAGAGAGACCCAAGACATTTTCAATAATGTAATAATTGACCTGGACAATGTGAGGCAGTGTATAACAATGATGCTGATTTACATGAGCCCAGGCGATAAGTATTTTTGTTTCCTCTGTTCGTCACAGAGGAAAACAAGATTTCAAGAACATAATTGCCTCCCCCATTATCAGAAAATATCAGATGAGAGATGAGAGTCCCTGGGACTCACCCACATGTTTCCATGACTCCAAAGCTGGAGTTCTTAAGCTAAGATCCAGCACCTAAATTTCACCTGAGGGCTGCCATTTAGAGATGAATTTTTGTCTCATTCATTTTTCTTCTTTATTTTAGTCACAGTTTTAATCTTAACTGCTGCTCCTTTAGAGACAAATAGTCATATCTGTGAGAATATAATGTAGCCAAGTTATCACATGCAGTATAAATCCCAAAATGGCTACTTTCTTCCTTCTTGGAGGTAACAAGATAAGGTGGGAGCTTTATCTACATGGCAACGGTGGAGGCAGGTGTTTATTATGTTTTCTTTATTAATTGGCATTAAAGGTTTTGGGTGTTATGTTTCAGTTGGGTCTCCTCCCTCATATCAGCCTTGGTTCGACCCTCTTCTATATCCTCCTCTCCTTCCTGTCACGTGTCACCTGTGACTTTTTTCCTGTCGTCTCTTTATATTGTTTTTTGGTCACTTTTCAAGCTTTATAGGTGGAGATTTTTAATTCCAATTTTAAAGGATCTTAGACATATAATCATGTTCTCTCTCTGTCTCTCTCTCTCTAAATAAACACAGCCACACACATACCACATATGACTTTGAGTAACCCTCACGAAAACTAAATAAAATGCTTACACTGTTATCTTGTATATGAATAAATATATTCATCTACTCAGGTTGTAACTATGGTTATACAGTGTTAATGATTAAAAATACCTAGAAAATGTCTAATAAAGCCCAGGTATCTTTAAGTCAATGATAGATTAACTGATTTCAATGTGGTGGGGTTGGGAACACTACTGTAACTAATGGCCCTCACAGGCTGCATGTGCCTCTAAGTGAGATGAATCTAAGCTCACGGCTGTACTTTAGTTAAGGCTCTTGTTATTAAATTACCTTGAAACATCCATGTTGGAGGTTGTAGAGCTCATTTACTATTTGTGTTCGAAAGTGGAAGGTCACCTTTTCTTTAAACATTTCTCTTTTTTTAAAATGTATTTTGTATGTGCCCGCAGCTAATGATATCAATCTTAACGTAATATGATGGGGTTATTTAATGAAACAATAGCAATCACTCCCTGCAAATATATGAAGAAATTAAAAATATGTTGCGAAATTGATTGATTGCCTGAAGTACATCCTCTCATCCAGGAACAAATGAGCATAAATTAGCTCTATGATGAGAGCTTCCTTACATCCTTTTTCTGATTTCCAATTTAGTATCCTCAGAAGTAGCATTGTTCATTTGTTTGTGAAATGTCACTGACACATACCATTAGCTCTCAGGGTGGATAAAACAGCCATCTGTCTTCTAAAAAGAGAGTAACTTTCACAAGGAGTTAGTGTTCATTATTGTTCCCCTAAGAGAATTTCTAGTTTTGAAAAGGCACATCTCAGTTGGCCATGCATACATGAACCTGTGTAATTCAGTCTGCAGTAGTTTAGTGATGGGTCAATAACAAGCATTGATAACACAAATATCATTTCCAGGGGAGAAGATACATAGGAGAAAAAAATAGCAGAGAGCTGAAAAAAGGACATTCATAATTTTTGTCTGAGGCTTTTAAAATTATCAGTATGAACTGTGAATATAGTTGTGGCAATAGTAGCCATAGTTTTCATTGGGTTGGAAGTAAATAAAATAATCATAATAATGGAGTCTGGAGAGATGTCTCAGTGGTTAAAGGTGCTTGCTTGTAAAGTCTATCAGTCCTGGTTCAATTCCTCAGTACTCACATAAAGCCAGATACACAAATTGGAACAGGCATCTCAGTTTGTTTGCAGTGACAAGAGTCCCTAGTGCACCCATGCTCACTCTCTCTTTTTCTCTCTCTCTTTCTCTGCTTGCAAATAAATAAAAATATGAAAAATACAAGTGTCATTAACAAACAGTGATCCTGTGCCAGGCACAGAGACTCTATACATAAGTAGACATCTCAAACATTACAAAAATCATAGGAGTGTTTTGTGATCTATTCGTATGTCTAGATTGTGTTAAATGCTAGCCACCTGCCCAACAGATGCTAAATATTAATTTTTGGTTTGGTGGGGTTTATCTTAATTCTCCATTTTTTTGATCAACTAGCACGATGTTGAAATAAAACAAACAAAATAAACATTGACTTTGATTTCTAATATGTGACAACAAAGTGGACACCCTTAATGGTAAAAAAAAAAAAAACACCAGTGATGCTCACACATCAGCAATGATGTTTTATCACAATAAAGTTTGTCTAAGTTATTTTAATTTTTATTTACTAATAATAAAAAGGAAGGGAGGAAGGAAGCAAAGAAGAAAGGAGGGGAAAAGGAAAAGAAAGGAAGGGAAAGGATGGAAGATACATCTACTTATATTTTATAGGTCAGGTCCACAGATTCCCAACTAAGTCTATGAATCTGCCTGGGAATTAGAAGTCACAAATAGTAAAAACCTAAGCCAATGGTAATTCACTTTTCTGAGAAGCAAAAGAGGAACATATTTATTTTGCAAGAGGGGTGACAGAAGTTCTATTATCACCCCAGGCTTTTCATTTTCCTTTTCCTTTATGACTCCCTCAAGGCAGAGAGTTATGATGGACAGAATATTTTTCTGCAGTAATCACATGATGGGGGAGGTTCTTTTGCTGTCTATGAGAAATCTACACCTACAAAACAGGAAGTGGCTAGAGCCATCTGAGAGTGCAAACAGTGATCAAGAGGGTAATTTGGAAAAAGAGTGGTTAACAAAACAATCAAGAAATAGGGAAACCAATTGAGCTTGAATACAATTAGGATTTAGCTAATATTAGAAGACTGAACTATTAACCAATGGAAGGGATATCTGAATTTCATTAAATCTGTGGATACAAAGAATTAAATGAGTTAAAGAAAAGCTTTGGCAAACTGAACAGCTGTTTTTACGTATAACAAACAAAACCACAGGAGATTGTAAAACTTTGCTTCTAACTTTACTGTATTCAACTCAAAACCTGAAGAAGTAGTTTTGGTTGTTTGGCATGCAGTTTGGAGAAAGACAATTGTGCATGCCTGCAAGTCATTAAGAATACCAAAGATTTGATGATCAAGGGTTGTTGAGAGGGTATGTGATAAGTACATAAGACAGGGCTTATTCCTTGTCTAAAGGATCATGTGTCTCTGCTCTGCAATATAGGTAACATTCACACTGGTGGTGTTTCTGTGCCATTCTGAAAAAAAGCACCATGGTGGGTACCCAGTGTAGGTTATATCTGTGGGTAGAAGCTGTGGCCCTTGGCTTTTATGAGGTTCGTGCAATCCTGATAGTGTGTCAATGACAGCATTTAACCATCAAGACCAAGCTGGATATGGTCACTTAATAGCAAGACCAGAGAGTTTTGAGAGTGTGGTTGTCTTTGTGGATTCTGGAACCAATCTAGATAGGAAGCCCACAGAGTACTGTTATTTTGGTACATATGAAACATCTTTAGTTCTAATGATTATGACCTAGGTTAAGGCATCGTAATAGACCAGTGGGACACCTGAGTCAGTTCAGAGACCCTGGGCTCCAAGAATAAATAAGAAATTGGATACTCTTGAGATAGAAGCCAGCAATAACATCGCAACCCCTATGGTGAGCTTTATTTCACAACAGAACTGGCTGCTATTAGCCAAGGTTACTGCTCTGCGGGAAGAGAAGCACGGAGACTTCTCAGAGTTTGATTGACAGACACTCTTAGTTTTCTATTTCTGTTGGAAGTTTGGAGTCTGAAATGTGTCAGACTTAGAATGAAGACTTCAGCAAGAGCATATTCCTCTTGGAGGCCTGAGTGCAGAACGTTGTTATTAACTCATCCAGCCTCCATTGACTTCCCTCATCTGTTGATTACTACTCTGTTTCCCTGTTCCATGATGGCAAGGGCAAGCAGAATCTCTCTGACATCACAGCATGCTCACACACTCATTGCCTCACTTTTCTACTTATGAATACCCTTGTCCTCAGATCACATCTATATGGATAATCCTGGATCCTCTTTCCATTTCATAGTCAGTTAATTAGCAACCTTTAGTTCATCTGAATTCCCTAACATGCTGTCGCTACTAGAGAATAGGACATGGGCCCTTTGGTGAGGAGACACCGTTTTGACAGCTTCTACACAAATCATTTATAACCACAAAGAATCACACGATCTAGAAGTGAATGTGGGAATCTGGGAAAGTTAAACAGTAAGGATCGTTTGGTCTGAGATGTTCCAGAGTGATCTGCGATATATCACATTTGTTCCCTGATTATAAAGAAGAGGCAAATGAAAGCTTCTGAAATTACACCTTTTGCCTCATTTTTAGGAGAACTGAGAAAATTTGGTCAACTATCAAAGATTGCAAGCATCTGTACTTCATTTAGCTTATGTCTGTGGTTTACAGGAAAGAGGAAAGGGTTTTGAGTTGGACACAAACTAAATCTCTTTACTGAAGCAAATTAATACATTCTTTAGCTCAATTCAATATACACTCATGCATATTCAGAAATATAATTGCATTTATTGTAAACATAATATTCAGTACAAATTACACCAGTCTATAGAATGTCTTTTCTATACCTTTCTCATTTTTTTTTGTAATAAGTATTGAATGTTGTAGTTGTTAAGCACACCGTTTTCTAAATATCAACCAGGATATTTTTTGGCATGTATGTGTTAGGTATGTGTGATTTCATATGTGGATGGTGTGTATAAGCATAGTGAATGGGCATGTGTGTGCCCATGTACACATCCTGTGCTCACAAGTGCAGAGGCCAGAGGAGATGTCAGATCTCCTCCTCTATGGCTCATCTACATTTATTTTCCTTGTGACAAAGTCTCTCCCTGAACCTAGAATTGTGGATCACAGTCAGAGTGGCTTTTAAGCCTTGGACATCCTCTTGTAGCCTCATATTTTTTTTTGTTTTTGATTTTTTGCTGTACTGAATTTTTTAAAATATATATTTATTGTCCATAATGAGTTACATTATTTAGTGGGCCAACAATGAGTTGTTATCCCCAATTCCCCAATGCTCCCCGTCCCCCTTCCCACTCTGCTGGATATCCTCCTCCATGGGCCATCTGGATCAGTCCTTGTGGCAGGGGACCATGGATAGCCTAGCACTCAGCCCGGTTCTCCTGGCCCAAGTGTGTTGTTACCGAGGGGTGCCATGGCTCTGATATTCTCCCCCACCACAGCTCTCACAATCTTTCCGCCCCCTCTTCCGCTCAGTTCCCTGAGTCGTGCTGGGTGAGTATTAAGGCTGCTTTAATGTGAGCTTAGGGGGCTTTGTGGTGAAATTGTTGGTTTCTGTCACCCTCGCTTACCCTGTGTTGATTGAATGGCTGTGACTATAGGTCCCTTGTTCATCCCATCATTCTCTGTGGGGCTCCATATGGATCCTCTACAGTATGACTGTGGTGGCTCATCTCTTGGGAGAATCTCAGCTATGTCATGCAATATTTTAACAATCAAATTTCCATACAGTTTCCCCTCCTGTAGTTACAATCCACTGGAGTTAACAAGTAGAAGTCTTAAATCCAAAGCAAAGTACTTTCTTATAATTCTCAATATGCTGAGTATAGTAGTAGGTAGATCTAAATATCTATCCTGAATAAATTATGAAGATAGCCATCAATCTACTGTCTTTCCTCCACCACTGGTTCCAAGAGATTATTGAGAATGGTGTTGGGGGAGAATTTCCACGATTAGGTATTTTAGTTCTCCCTCCATGGAAGATTCTTGCACTAAGACTTCTTTGTAGCAGGATATAACTCATCAATTTGTTCCATAGCTGTAACTGGGGATGCTAGGACAAACGACTCAGAATTGGTATATTTTGTTTCAAATGCTTAATAAAACCATCTCAGCAATGAGGAACCTTCATCTATTGTCTTTCTTGCCAGTATCCCACCACATCTACATAAAAATGGTAAAAAAAAGTAATCCACAGTTTGATACAGTTAAATACAATGACATTTTCACCTGTTATCAATGCAACTTTCAGTGTTGTATAAACAAAGATGATACTAAAAGAAAAAGCATTGTTATAATTCCATTTAATCTCTTTCTGAGGCAGAAGTACAACAATTGGAATGAGTGTGTTTAGCATTTCACAAACATAAACTGCTAGAGGTTGTTTACCAAAAATGTTCTACTTTGGATTCTGAAGTCATGGATCCCAAAGATAACAGAATAATATTGTTACAGGGATATAATCTTTTGAGATTCATCTGCAAAAAATTTTAATGCCTAAGATTAATATTCTATTATTTCTCATATTACCTTCCTGTTCTTTTCCCAAAAGTTTCCTCACAGATGTTCCTGCGGTTGAGATGTTACCTTTAGTAACTGTTTAATTTCATTGAGGCAAAACGATGAGGGGTATGAAGTGTCTCATACAGTCATTAAACACAGCTGGGAATGAGCTAAAATATCTTATTACAGCCAACTCCCACCTTGATGGAGCTATGGTGACTGCATGGAGAAGTCTTTAAAAATAAACAATCCGAGTTTATAAAGGCAAGTTTAAACTTTGCAAACTTGTTTTGGTCATCCTAAGAATCACAATTGCATTAGTATAAATAAAATATATGAAACCAGCAACAGAGTAACTTTGCTTTTGTTCACCACACTTACCCCAGGCAGGAAATCAACTTTTGGTAATATAAGTAGTATCTAGCCTAGAGAAACACATATTATGCTGTCAAAGAGGATTAAGATAGATGAGAACTCATCCTGGCTCCTAAGGTCCACCTTTATCACTTAGAGTAGCCAGAGGGATAAAATGTAAAGTTATTACCCAGGACTATTTCAGTTTTTATATGTTTCTGGGCCCTTTCCCAGCTTCCCTGTTGCCACTGTGGAGCCCAAAGCATTGGGCAATGAGCAGTTTTGGACCACTGTGAGCAAATGAGATATAACTTGTCTCTGGCTGACTGCAAGATCCAGAAAAAATTGATTTTGTTGTAGCAATAGGTTAAAACAAGAATGGAAAGCAAGGTTGATGAGTGAGAATATTCACAAAAATAAAAGTTTAGACCTAGATGAAGCAGAATGTTTTGCTGTGCAATGAACATGTAGTCGTATATGCGTGTAATTTAGGTCTTTATTCTATGAGCGCTGACGGAGTCTTATCTTGTCTGTCCATTGCCCAAGACTGCAAGATAACACAGTAAAATGTAGCTTTCCTCACCCAACAAAATGCTGCTTTTATCCAAGGATAGATCGTTTTCTCATGGAGAGGTTTGGTTTGATTATGAAGGATGACACCCTCTTTGTAATTTGGAATTGGTTTTCTGAGACTTTTGTTCCTGAAAATGAACTGTAGTGGTTTGAATGTAAATGTCCCCCATAGCTCCAGGTAGTTTTGATTAAGATTAAGCTTCCTACTTGACACTCTAGCAAGTAGAGCCCTGCTGGGAGAGGTGTGTCTCAGGACTAGGGTATGTGGAGAGCCAGCTCTAGCTGGGGCTGTTCTCTTTGTCTCTCTGCTGTGGATTTGTGATGAAGTGAGCCAGCTTCTTCCACCATGATGAAGCTTCTTCTCAACTCTGTAAGCCCGAAATAAGCCCTGTTCTCCCCTAAGCTGTCTTTGGTCTGGTGTTTGTCCCAGCAACAAAAAGGGCACTGCAAACACGCACTGACTAGGAAGGAAAAGAATGTGTGTCTTTTCTTTAGTGCACTGTGGCATTCTGGATATGATGAGTGTTCTAACCAACCTCAGAGTTTTTATGAGAACAATGTTGTATCAGTAATTTTCTCAGGGCTATGAACACTCACCTGAATAGAAATAGCTTAAGGAAGGAATGAATAGTTTATTTCAGCTTAGAGTTCAAGGTGATGGTCCACCATGGAGAGGAAGGCATGGAGGTAGGAGACCAAGGAAAGCAGCTGGTCACCTTCTGTCCCCAGTGATGAAGCAGAAAGTGTTGAATGCTTCATTCAGTTTGTTTTGCCTGGGACTTCATCAGGGCGAAAGGTGCAGCCCACAGTTAAAAGACATGTCATCCCATTTATTAAACTTATCTAGAAAATTCCTCATCCACATGCCCAGAGATTTGTTTCCATGGTGATTCTACATCCTGTCAGTTTAATAAACAGAGATTACCATTGGTATACCATTAGCAATGCTTCACTCAAATCAAATTGATGAAGACTTCCCTCCTGAACATTCGGCCCTGTGCTGTTCCTTCTATAGCAAGTGCAGTCAGTGTTGTGTGATGACAGAGAGGACAGTTTTCAAAATGTATCTTAGATTTCCCCATTCTGTTACATGATGTATGATGTATTTATATAAACCAACATTCAAGGTGACTACGGTATGCTGTAAATATGAGATGTATGCAGGTACTATAAGCATAACTCAGCATAGTGCTTTCATGTGTGTGTAGGGGGGGTGCTTGAGCACATTTGCACGTGATGTGTGGGTGGAAGTACGTGCACAAATGTGGAGTCCAGAGGTCAACATCTGGAGTCTTCCTCAATTATTCTCCACATAATTATTTGAGATAGAGTTCTTCCCTGAACTCAGAGCTCTCTTAGCTCTCTTTAGCTAGACTAACCACAGATCCCTAAATAACCTCCCATCTCTGCTCCCCAGACTTTGGATGACAGGTACACACAAATACAGTCAGCTTTTATGTGGGTTCTGGAGACCCAAACTTAGGTCTTCATGCTTGTTCATCAAACAATGTGCTGACTTAGCCTGACAGAATGGGATTTATTATAAAGTTGTTTATCAGTGTGATGGTTAAGTTTTGATGTCAACTTGACCTTTCAAATAATCTTGGGTGGGTCTCTGAGGATGTTCACAGGAAGGGAGCCTCTCAGTAGTGGGCAGGATGTAAGGAACCTCAAAGAAGCTAGAAGTAAACATCCTTTCCTGTGAGGGCAGTGCAGGAAGGAAATTCCAGAGACTCAGGAAGCCATTAAGTCTGGAATAGAATTGCAAGACCCACCCTAGGGCTATATAAAGGTGAAAGAGTTCTCTCCTTGCCCCTCCTGTCTGTTCCCTGTTGTGTGTGTGGTGTTGGTAATGGGTTTTTCTCTCTGTTTGGACCTGTGAAAGAGGACCAGCCTCTTTCACTTTTATGGGACTTCCTGGATCTGTAGCTTAAATAAATCATTTCCTCCCATAAACTGTGCCTGGTTTAAAGATTCATCCCAGCAGAGTGTGCCTGACTACAACAATCAGTAAATGATTAAACCCCAAAGTAACCAAATAGCAACTATGTAAACTTTATTATCAGCCATTTATTATTGTTATCAATTATTATTATTGCACATAACTGTATGTGCTATTTTACTTTATGCAAATTGCAGAACAGTAGGTTTGTTTGCATCATTATCACCATGAGCACGTGGGTAATGCTTTGAATCACAGCATTACAAGAGCTGAGGCCTCTCAGCACTGTCATAGCTCTCTGCATGCAGCCCATCATTGACCTAAATGTCTTGATGTGGCCCACAATTAAGCATTAAATATTAAAGTGATAATGCAAAAGTAAAAAAAAAAAACCTTATAAAAGAATTAATCCTTTGGCTAAATATCATGCATACTCTATTGCAAAAATTCTTGTTAAGATGGTGCGAGCATCGCAGATTGTTTAAGCATTCATCTGAAGCCCGTCAGTTCCTCTGTGTCTGGATGCTTGGGCTTGGGAGGACATTCTTGTCTGCAGTGTGAATTATTTGGCTCAGTAATACACATCGGAAAAAATCAAAGTCCAGTGTGTATGAGAACTGAGGAGCTTAGAAGGAAGGATGTGTCCTAAGTAGTCAGCCTTATTGAACACATAGGGTTTTCCTTACTCTAGTCACAGACTTGCACTAAGTTACTTCTTAGTGTGTGTAACCCTTGCTTGCAGGTTGTGTTTTGCCCTGGCTCACTCTATTTTACCAAAAAAAGCAGTTCTATCTATTTTGAATGAAGCTATTGGGGAAAAAAATACAACTTCTTTATGCCCATAGAGAACCATCCCCTGCCCAGTAGGAAGCATGAAGAGAAGATTGTACATAACTTATTCATGCAAGTGAAAAAGAAATGCCTAGGAAATGATCAAAGTAGTTAGGGAGCACACAGGTACCAAGAAAAGAACGCCCATGAATGTCCTGAACAACCCAGACCGAACAATGGTGTAAGCCACTCACCTGGATCTCATAAAAGTCAGGTGGTATCTACGACCTACTAACCTTTCATCCAACGACATGATGAATGTGTGACAGGATGTATGTGTGAGAGGCATAGAATACCTGACTGACTCATGGTTGTAGCTTCATAGATTCCCGGCTGCTTGGGATGGACCACTGAAATTACCCTTTTCCAAGATCCACTCCTGCTCTTTGTCTAGACATTTCTTGGCAAAGTTGACTAACAGTAGTGACTCTCCTGGTATTTTGATTAACTCTCCACCTGAGCAAAGCCTCTTTAACCCCTTGATAGCCATCCTTATATGTGTATATTCATATGTATAACTAGATTCGTGTGAATACAGGTACATAATGTGTGAAATGTTATCTGTGATCAGAGATAGTAAAAGGCATTAGAATTAAAATAATTTGTGACTCTCAGCAGACTATCAAATGAAAGAAGAATTACTTGGTAAATTGAAGCTAACAAAAATCAATTATAGCTTGTGTATTTTTTTTACTAAAAAATCTGAGGCTAGGGCTGGAGAGATTGCCTCCAGTGTCTAAGGCCCCAGGTTCAACTCCCCAGGACCCACATATGCCAGACCCACAAGGTGGTGGCCCTGGTGCTGTGCTCTCTCTCTCTCTCTCTTTCTCTCTCTCTCTCTATTTCTCTGCTTAAAATGAATAAATAAAATCTTTAAAAAATCTGAGGCTATGGGAGAACACAAATGTATCTGTCTTTGTTTCCGACATAGCACACTCATGACATTTTTGCCTTGGACAATATTACTCATCACTATCTTTGGAATTCCTGAGATAAAATGCAGCTATTACCTCTAGGCTTGACATGGCCCTTGCCTTCTTGAAGCAAGGCACCTGTGGTGACTGACATGAGTCCGTGGCTTACATAGGAATGCCAAAATAACAGAAGATTCTAGAAGAAAGTGAGCTACAGGGACATTTCCTGTCCAGGTAATCCAAGCAGCACTCCCCCTTGCCCAACTACATAGAACACTATATTTTCTGAAGCAATACATAATTATGGGAGGTATTTCAGGTACTCAGCTGATAGGGAATTACCCATGCTCCTGTAATCAATCTTAAAGAACTCATTTATTCACCAGGCTACAATGGACAGACTCGGGCTTTAGTCTGTGGATCCCTCCTTATGAAATAAAAGAGGTTCAAACCTGATGGTGCACGCCTTTAGTTCCAGCTCTGGGGAGGCAGAGATAGGAGGATCACTGTGTGTTTGAGGTCACCCTGAGACAACATGGTGAATTCCAGGTCAGCCTGGGCTACAGAGAGACCCTACCTCAAAAAAAAGTTTTTCAGTTTCCCCAAGAAAGTCATGACTCATGGGACAATTATTACATTCAAAAATCAATCTACCATACAATGCTTAATTTAAAAGAAAAAAAAAGCTTTGGAAGGAATCAGTCTCCTGAAATTGCAATAGACTGATAACATTTAAAGATATAGATTCGGAAACTAAATCCTGTAGGGAAATTACTATTTCTGTATTGCTTTCATCAAGAACCTGGAGCATCTTTACTTTTGACCAGTCCTGGGAGTGTTTTTGATCACCTGAACCAGTTATAGAAAGTGTTAAAGATGTAGCATGTGGAACATCTCAGAAACAAAATTTGGAAAAGGGAAGAGAAGAACCCCAGGCTGACTGTTAAAACAGGTTCCTCTCCACTGACTTCCCACAACATCACTACAAGCCCATTTCTCAAGTGCTTGCCAATATTTGGTTGTTTCTGTTGTAAATTTTAGTTTATAGAATCAACAAATCTCTTTCCTTTCAATATTTTTTTCTATTAAAACATTTGATTGGATAAATCCAACAGCTCATATTAATTTATGCTTATAATACCAGACAGCTAAAGAACACTTAACAAGTGTGAGCAATTTGTTTAAATATATGAAGTTCATCAATTATGGCTAAATTGGAAAGCCTAAGTATAAATAATTACATATATATTTATATATAAATGCAAAATATTAAGAATTTTAAGTATTGGGGTTTTGTTCTTGACAGTCCCGAATTTCTAATAGGCATTTCTGATTTTGTGAAATTGGCAAAGCTGTCAGAGTGAATCTCCATTCTGCCCTTGGGAGGTGATCACTGCCCTTTAAAAAAGCCCAGAGAGTGTGTGCACTCCTTCTGTCATTTAAGAATACAGTGAGAAGGAACCTTGTATGAAAATATTGTCAGAACTAAAGTGATAAATAAAAAAAAATGTATTCTCACAATGGAATTTTGAATGTTCCTGTCTAGGTGAATAACAGACTCAGAGAAGCAGAGTGTGAAACACATCATTGGCAATGACAGAGTTCATCATCTTGGCAAGCACACATGAAAGTCTCTCTCAAAAGCTTCTTATGTATTAACCTATAAAACAAAAATAAAAAATGGTAGAAAGATGAAAATTCTTAATATATTTTGAATAAAATAAAATTTATTTAAAATATTTATTCTAGAAATATGTAAATATAAATAAAAAATCTTCCAGAGTTTGAATATTTAGAATAAATGTTTTAAACTATAGACAATATAAATAATACGTATTAAAACATGTAGCATGCACTTAAAGTACTACTTATCAAAATGTGCAACTTTGGTACATATTTTAGGAAAGTCAAAAGCCTGAGGAATAGTCACTTGGGCGTTCATTTTGCTGAATTAGACAAAAATAACAATAAAGTAAGTTGAACTGACGTAGGAAAAGAAAAAATGATAGACCAGAAATTAGTAAAATAAAAAAAATCTATCTTAAGATTCTACCTTATATTCTAAGTTAAAAATATCTCTCATCTGGAAAAAAAAGACAAAAATTGTTCAATGTCTAATGAGGCTAACAGCAAAGAAAATGTCTTAAGATATTAATATCTAGTACTGTACTTAAAAGGTACAGATACATGGACATTAAATAAACTAAGAAATCACCAAAAGAGTTATGACTGCATTTATTGTAGTGTGAATGTATGCACACATTCATAGAAAATAACAACCCAACTAAACTGACCTAAAATACATTTTAAAAAACTTGAATTGTTATATACTAAATAAACTGGATCTAATATTTAAAGTCAATGGAGGATATCCCTAGATGGATTTGTTGGTAATTTTTTACTTATACAATAATGAAGTCACATTAATACATACAGTATTTCAAGGACTAGAATTTCATGGTTAGATATTTAAAAATTAGATTTTATGGTTCTGGTAAAATTTGATTTTAAAGAAGAAATGTTAAAGAAATAAAAGTAAACACCAAACTTTATCCCAATACAAATATTATAGACACAATAACAGAAGACTGAAATCAGTAATGTAAAATAAATAAATAATATTCAAGTTCCATTAATTCTGGGAATGTAGGTTTTGTTCAGTATGCATCTTCCTACATTAATAGGTTAAATAGGAAAAATGTGATTATCTTAATGCATACAAAATATTTGATAAAATAAAAATGTTAACAAATAGTAATGGAAAGAAATTTTCTTAACCATAAAAATAAAGGCCTACAGAAAATAACACATGCAAACTGTTTTGAGGCAGCTCTTTGGAGATCAATCACATAACCATTTCTTTTATTGATTATTTTCAAGTAGATGAAATTCACAAACATTATTAGAAATAAAAGTGAGTAAAAGTTGATGAGCTTAAAGGAGAAGTAAATTTCATTATTTAAGGATAAAAAAATTGCAGACAGTAAAACTCTGACAAAAATGTCAGATAAATTATTAGATTTATTAAGAAGCCACAGTAAATTTTCAGGCCCCATTAAGATACAATATTAACATTAATGTACTCCTTGTGCTAAAAGTGGTCAGAATTATTTGTAAATATTTAAGTGGCATATAATATCAAGTATCCACAAATGAAAACTGTATAAAATATGTGAAGCCTATCTTACAAAATTGTGAAATTTTTTTATCAACATAAAACAATCACCCGGACAATAATGTACCTTGTTAACATTTTAGATATCTAATTTTCAAAAGATATTTATTTATTCATAGAGTTTACAAATTCATTCTTTCTCAATAATCCCAATAGATTGTTGGTATGGATGAGACCATGAGGAGGGGAAAAAAACTAGGAAGAAGGACAGAAAGACAATTTCTAGAAAATAAGATAATAAAATATCCTTATCTTCTCATATAAAAATAAATTTAAGAAAATTACAAAAAACACTTAAGATTGTTTATCAAGCTATTAATTGCTGTAATGAAACATTTGGTCACAGAATAAAAATATAATGTGCAACATATTATTCTATTTTTTAATTTATTTTATTTATTGATTGTTAATTGAAAGTAAAACTTTTTATAGTATTAAATGTGATGGTTTGATAAATACATGTTTCTACACATTATGGAATAATTAAATAAAATTAACTAACATTTCTAACTTTACTATATAATCCTTTGTGTATGTACTAAGAACACATTTATCTTAGTGTGTTCTCTTATTAATTATCAAACACCCAGTGCATTACTGTTAACAATATTGTGCTGTATTACAGATCTCCACAACTTATCATCCTACGTGAAACACTATGCCCATTATTTAATGTCTTTCCATTATCCCTAACCCTCAATTCTCTACTGTGACATACCTCTTTCTGTTATTATTATATTTAATTTTTATTTAGTTGCAAACAGTGAGGAGGGAAGGGCACCAGGGCCTCTAGCCACTGCAAACAAACTCCAGATGCATGGGCCACTGGTTTTATGTGGGTAGTGGGGAATCAAACCTGGGTCATTAGGCTTTGTGAGAAAACACCTTGATTGCTGAGCTATCCATCTTTCCAGACTGTTGTTATTTATAAATGCCTGGTTCATCAGCCCTATATAAAGAGAAATGGTTGCTGTGGGGGTTCACAGGATGGGAGGTTCTAGTGCGTGTCTAGTTTTCATCACTCTGAGTAAGGCAGAGCAACATGATGAAGTTCATAGTGGGACAAAACCACTCATTTCATGACCAGGAAATGAAAGAGAAGAGGAATGGGCCAGAGCCATGGCCCCGAACAAGCATTCCTGAATGACAGAAACACCACTCCTAGACTCTGTGCATCAATTAGAAAAAGCTCAACTGAATATAACAATTATAAACTCCTGGGCATATGATCCAATGATGATAGAGTCATAAGACTGAGAGTATAGAGAATTGAACATGATCCAACGGCTTAGTTCTTTTTTTTAAAAATGAGATTTCTGCTTCCCAAGATCTCTCTGCATTCAGGTTTTGTGAGTCCTAAAACTAGCTGCCTCAGCAAGTGCTGCTGGGTGCCTAAGTGTTCTGCATCCTCTCCTGGGATTGGAGATCAGCTTAGATTGCTGCTGTCCCTTCTGGTCTGGTCACTAACCACAAGCAGCAGGAGTGATTCGTGTATACCAGGGAGGCTCACCTTAATCCTCCTGTTTTTCCTGCCACAGCACCCTGGACTCCCATTGGAGGAGACCACTGAAGAAATGTTGCATACACAAAAAGATTAAGCCATTTTTGCTGTTTGTTTTTTTTGCATTGGTTAGCTAGAGCTGGTGTTTGCCCTCATGAATATGCAAAGAGGCATAGTAAGTAGCTATACTGGATGGAAATATGGAGCTATATCATCTTTCATGTACTCTACTAAGGCTTTCTGCAAGAACAGCACAGTAAATTTTTATCAGAATATACTGACTGTAATAAAAATATAGAGTCGATTCTAAAGAACAAAATGAAATGTTCATTTTCCATGAACTTATTTATCAGAAGTCCATTGCTTTCATAAACCAATGCTAAAATTACTATAGTGAAACCCTGAAAATATGACCATCTTAATTTATCCCATTATATATAAAATGAAAAAAAAATTGAGCTTATTTTATAGCTAATAGAAATAATGAGTCCTATGATTTAGGCTAGCATAGAGTGGAGCTTGATTCCAGCTTCCTTGAACATTTCAAAAGATACAGTAAAAAATGAGGAGCAAGGTGTGATCTATAATTTAAACCTTTTTGGAACACTTTGCTTTTTCTACCCAATGGTGAAACAGTTGTCATTCAAGGCTGAGATATTTAGAAACTTGTACTTAAGGTGGAAAAAACTTACAAAGTCCAAAATAATTTCCAAGCTTACTTGGATTCTTTAAAAAGGTGTTCAACTCAAAGATTCTTGACTAACAAGATTTTTAAATGCCAAAGAAAGACGGCTCCAGTGTGTAATACTTTATTTGCATGTAATTTATGGAATTTTACCAAAAAAATGAAAGAATAGAGAGCAAAATAAAGAGTAATTTGTATCCTTGTGTACAATTAAGATTCATATGAAAATCATGATGACTACGTTTTTTATAAAAATCTTACATTTAAACACTGATAAGCTTTGGAATTTGATCAAATAGCTATAAAGTTTAGTTTAAAACAGCACATCTTCAAGTTATTTTCCATTGAAAAAATGCTGTCAATGTAAATATAAATTAATTCTGACATATTAGAATTCCCTATCTAGTGGGGGTCAAAGTCTTTTGAAGTTTTTGAAAAATGTGTTTCTTGTGGGAGATTAGATCATCCAACCATTCTCCCAATTATTTCCATTATTCTTAAAAAAAAAAAAAAAACACATATGTAAGGCACTCTGGAAGCTGAGGCAGGAGCATCCTCATAAGTTCAAGACCAGCCTGATCTACTTATTGGGACACTCTCAAAAATACCATAAATATTGATAGTAAATCATTCAGTCACTCCTGAATTTTATTATATAAAAATTGTAGTGTTTTTGAACATGAGGCCTGTTCCTACTTGATGTTAGAGAGGTTGTCTTGACGCATGGTACTTCATGGATTTGGGGAAGACACAGATGGAGGAGAGGTAAGCCAACCTCTCCTCACATCTAATTATGAGATGGACCCTCCTCTCTGTTAAAGTCCATCTGAAGCAAGCAGAGGAATCTCCATATATTCACTCCTCTTGAATAAACATTTGTTTTCCTCCTTTTATATTCCTGTGGAATATTTTATATACATATTATTATATATAATATTATATTTATATTCTTTTGGTTTCTTTTTCCTGATAAATATATTTACTCAGGAAAATATAATACCTCAACCTCTTTTCTTTCATTTGTATACATTAAGAGGTCTTGCTCACTCTCACAATTCCAGTGAATATCTAAATATTATTGTATAATAGATATCAGAAACATAACACCCACAACTATCAAATCCTTCCTTACTTGATTCCTGCAGCAAACATGTGTTTTATTCTCAGTTTTTATTTTCTCCTATGACCTCTGCCTTGGGGTCTCCTTCTTCATTGAAGGCCATCACAGTATTCTATTCCCACCCACCTAAGCAATCCTACAACAATTTAAGTACTATTATTAATTCTTATTCCCTTATCATCAACCTCATCCTAAAGACCAGCAGCTTCTGTTAGTGAAATCCATAACGACTGGCAGATCTGCCATTTCCTCTCTGCCTACCTTGATGTAGATGCAAGTAGACTGAAATCTGACCTTTCCTTCACTTCTGTCTTCCTCAAATCCCTGCTCTACCACCCCAAGCAGGAGCACGCCTGGTGTTCAAAAACCATACACTTTTCATATAATAAAATTCAAGTCTCACTAAATGATTTTTCAATGAAGTTTTGCTATTCTTTTTTTTCTTTCTTTTTTTTATTGTCCCTAATGAGTTACAATATTTAGTGGGCAAACAATGAGTTGTTATCCCCAATTCCCCGCTGCCCTCCCCTCCCCACTCCGCTGGATAACCTCCTCCATGGGTCGTCTGGATCAGTCCTTGTGACAGGGGACCATGGATAGCCTAGTACTTAGCCCGGTTCTCCTGGCCCAAGTGTGTTGTTACTGAGGGATGCCATGCCTCTGGATAGTCTCCCCCACCATGGCTCTCACAATCTTTCTGTCCCCTCTTCCTCATAGTGCCCCCTCTTCCGCATAGTAAGTTTTGCTATTCTTTTTTTTAAGTTTTGCTATTTTAATTCCCATTCTTCTATGAATTTTGTCAGAGAACATATCTTCCATTTTATTTATGCATATTATCCTCAATACTATTTTTGTACATGCAGTTAATTTTCCTTGGAATTTTAACCCTTCAACCCAGAGAATGTTCTCCATCTCCTTCTATGAAGCTAATATCACTCTAATACAAAAAAGAAAGAAAAACAAACATTGCCCCCTTAACAACACAGTATGGGGGAAAAAGTGGCTACCTTTTGTGAAATTCATACCCAGTACCCCATGGGCTGATCCAGTAGGCCCACTGAGGAGGGTCCCCAGTGGGTTGGGTACAAGGAGAAGGGAAATGGGGGGTTTCATCAGAAGATTTGCTCATACAATGTATCTAATTATTGACAATAAAGATATTTAATTTTAAAAAGACAGACATACAACAAGAGAGAAAAGCTATAGACCTATATGCCTGATGAACTGAGATGCAAAAATTCTGAAAAAAAGCCTCACAAACCAAATTCAACCACACATCAAAAGTATTCACCTTGATCAAGTAAGCAGAATTGGTTCAACATATGGAAATCAATCAAAGCAACCCAACTCATAAATAAACACAAACCCACATGATCATCTCAATCGATGCAGCAAAGGCCTTTGACAAAATTCAACATCATTTCATGATCAAAATGCTGGAAAGACTGGGCATGGCTTATACCTCAACATAACAAAGGTCATATACAAATTACTTAAAGCCCAAACCATTCTCAATAGGTAAAGACTCAAGGAATTCCCATTGACATCGGGAACAAGACAGGGGTGTCCACTGTCACCACTGCTCTCCAACATAGTGTTTGAAGTTCTAGCCCAAGCAACAAGACAGAAGAAAGACATAGAAGCGATACAAATCAGAAAGCAGAAAGTGAAATTATCTCTGTTTGCAGATGACATGATCCTATACATAGCAGACCTGAAAGACTCTACCATGAAACTTCTAAGGTGATAAACGCCTTTAGCAAAGTGGCAGGGCACAAATGAATACACAAAAGTCAGTAGCCTTCCTGTATGCAAATGACAGGCACACAGAGAAAGAAATCAGCAAGACTGTCCCAGTTTCAATAGCCATATATATATATATATATATATATATATATATATATATATATATATATATATATATGCCTTAGAATAACACTAACCGAGGTTGTGAAAGACCTATATCACGAATCCAACCCTCCCTAGGCTTTTAGCTTAAATTCCACCTGCTCTTCAATTCTTCATTTAGTTAACTTTCACTGACAAGTACTTCCTGAGTCTTGCTTGGGTCAGGAACTTTCATACAGGTTCTCATAGCAGACTTTAATTTACCTACACTGCATTACTCATTGTAGGATGCTTTAACTGTAGAAACTTCCTCTGCCTTACTGCTCAATATCCAATGCTTCCTTAAGATGGAAATCCTTGTGCTACTTACTATGAGATTAATGAGATCAAAACTCTCCTGAGTGACAACCATGTGTAATATCAGGAGAAATATGAAGCCATTTTGTTCTTTTGCTAAAACACCTTTTGAAAAAAAAAACATGGCTCTCAATTAAAATCTCTTTTAACTTCAATAAAAAAGCTTTGATTCAATTTCTCCTCACTTTTTCATTCTAGACATTTAATAAAACGATGTTGCCAACATTCGAAGCATGGCTAGCAGCAATATTGTGAAATTCTATATGCTTCCATTAACATTAATTGGCAACATTGCCCCTGATAGACAAGCAATTACCTATCTTAGCCTGGTTGTCTCATTCTGAATGCTTATCTTTATCCAATTGCTGGAGCAAAATCTTATCTATCATTGTCTCCCTGAGAGGGTGATTTATTTGATAGCTCAGTTGCAAACACAATTTCATCCCAAATTACCCTACCCATTCCATTATTCCCTTTCTATTACCATGAGACACTGAGAGACTCAGTAAAAAACGATAAAGTTCCAGGCTCACTATACTTTTATGAACAGAGTGGGACATCATTAAATCTTCTGCTAAAACTTTGGGCCAAGTCTGCCTTTCTGACTCCATCTGATTCATGATTGATGAGGTCTGGTGGTGAGGACCCGGAGACTCCTCTAAATACACATGTAAATATTTAAGATATACCCCTTGATATTTTCTGGCAGGTACTCAATGTTTTTCCTCTCTGTTGTTTTCTTCCATTAAACCCATTATACGAAATGAAACTACAATGAAATCACTCCTGGCCTCCAGGACAGTTCTGTAAACACATATAATCAGAACACACTAAGTTGGTTGGTTTGGGATAAAGAAACACCAAGCATTCAATGATTAAGGAAGTCAAATATAAAATACACCAATGATTTAAATAAGTCTAGTAAACTGTTTGAAATCAGAGCCTATTCAGTGTAGCCAGGAATCAAAATTTATTTGGATTTATACATTTACAAATTAATCATTTCAACTCTGACCGCTTACTGTTGCTTCCACGATTACTTCTTTGTACTGAAGGTTTAAGAGCATGCGTACTTTCTGTGCTTGGTCTCTGAATGCAGTAAAGCTTTCCAAAGTTTTGGGGCTTTACTGAAACTCAATAAATCAACACTACCATTTATTCACATCAAGTATTTTCTAAATTTAATTTATGAGATCATTTATGTTATTGACCACACAATTTGATTGACCCACTTTCATTGGGGAATTCAAATAATGAGCACAAATTCTCTACAGTTCCCTCACCTCAAAAACCAGTGTGAAACTACTTTGTGGATATTATAAACAAAGTCATCAAAGGCTTTGTTTTAAAATGTCACTAAAAAAGCCAACCTACTTAGTTTGTCAGAATTCATCCTGGAATATTTACTGCCTGTTCAAAAGTCAACCACTAATCCATCAAACCAAATATCTTGAATCTAAATACATACATACTGTAAATTAATTTGGGATTGAATTAGAATCAAATTGCCACAGTCTTTGTAAATATTAGAATCATGTGGTGTTTAGTATATATTCTTGATTAAAACACCAAAAACTTCAGAAATAATATACTGGAGATAGGCTCAGGAATTGATACTTTTAAAGTCCTCCCATAAAATATTTATTATTGTCAGACTTGGGAACTTTTAAACAAATATTATTAAACTGCAATTATCACAGGTTAACTCTTTAAAATATACATAATAATGGGAATGCACACATACTCACAGTTGCCCAGATTTTGGTGGTTACCTCTAGGGAGAAAGAAAAATATTGGCATTTGAGTAGGGAATTCATTAATTCTAAGAGTGATATTATTTCTTTTTTTTTAAAGTGCTAAATAAAGAAGATAAAAGGCTAACACTTGTTATTAAACTGTGAATTTGTGCATACAAGTATCTGGTTGTTCCATTCTTTTAAACATCTGAAATATTTTGTACTTTTTGAAAGAATAATGCCTGTTGGGCATTCAGATACGATCCAACTTTGGAAATATTTAAATAATTACCGCAGAATGTAATTCATCACTCAAAGTAGGACATGGTTGAGAATTAAAAAGAGTGCTGTTAATAATTTTGCCAGACTGAGAAGGAAATTTGAATATATGGTAAGCATTAAATTATAAGATTTGATATCTTAATGCATTAACTTCTTAAGAAAATTTATCTTTTATCATTTCTCCTAGTCTCCTTCTTCTGAAGTTATCACAGATAGAGGTTATTGATCTAAAATGCTCAATTTATTACCCATTTTTCCCTAGTGGAGCACTTTTGGGTAATACATAATTTTCAAAACAGTCATGTAATAAATAATTGAAATACAGGAAAATTTAAAAATTAAAATATATCCCCAATAGCTACAATAAATTTCAGATAGACAATATTTATTAAATGTTCAACAGGATGTTAAAAATATAGCAAAATAAAAATAAGGTCTTTACCTTCAAAAATATATGTATTTTAGGCTGGGGATGGTTGCTCACATATAAAAAAAATGGTAGACCAATTGTCATGACTTCAAGGTGAGCCTTGTCTAAATAGTGAGTTTCAGGGAAGCCTGAGCTAGAGTGAGACCAAAAAGTAAACAACAGAAAGTAATACACTTCTTTTAACTAGTTCCATAGGTAAAATATATAAAATCAGGAACTACCAATCTTTTAAACATATGAAATTAGACTACAAGCGATTACTACTAAAAGATTCAATACTCATGGACAGAAGTTCAATGAATCATGTGATCACCTCCAGTTACCAGAGCATAGCGTTCCATCTCTTATCTCTACAGTGTCCTTGCTCTGTCCATGGGTTCTGTTTGGACTCTTCTGTAGATCACCGATTATCCCAGAAGTCCATAGGGATGATGTCAGTTCTGCATCATTTTACTCAAGATAGATGGAACACAGTGTATTTCAACTAGACTGTTTTAGATACCTGGAGTAGAAAAACCTGCCCAAATGCATTTCATGATAAAACTCAATGCTTGGCTCAAGGAGAAAAGCCCAGATGTAGCTGATTCTTGGGCTCAGTTGACTATTTGGGTCTACTGTTCCCCTCTGCATTGTTTGTGCTGGATTCCTCCTCAGGCCACCCTCCCCTGAATAACAGCCAGCAATCCCTAAGCTATTATCCTGAGTATGTGACCCAGCTGAAAAAATGTTGATCACTCCCCAGGCTTTTTGAAGGAAAATCATGGAGTTTCAATCAAAAATCTATACTATGACTAAGCTCAGATTAGTCTTG
The DNA here is from genome assembly GCA_004024765.1 of Zapus hudsonius. Lineage (NCBI taxonomy): Eukaryota > Metazoa > Chordata > Mammalia > Rodentia > Dipodidae > Zapus > Zapus hudsonius. Next base: position 25,642 of record PVHP010024376.1, read on the forward strand.
CTTCCAAACAGATAGGCTATTAATACAAGTAGGTACTTTTTTTCAAAGCCATAGCTATAGGAAAGGATAGGCAAGGAGACATAAGCGACGACAAGGACAGGGATTGACAGACATGGAGGAAAGAAGGCAGGAAAGCAAAGAAATGAAGGGAGGAAAGATGGAACATCGTTTATCATGTCATTGGGGTTTTGGTTGAGTATTAAATTTCTCGCCAAACAGAATGAGCAAAATGTCAAACTTTTTCTAAAATAGCAATTTCTGTCAATTAAATTTTTACATCATGGTTATTTCACCATAACAATGAGTGTATCCTGAATTTAAAACAGAGTTCAAATGCAATAGAAATTATGCCAGAAGGAAGCATAGTAGTTAAATAAGTAGAAAGTTATATGTTTTTGGTTTTTATTCATTTTGTATTTTTTTATAATAGTAAACCATTTTTTGGTTTTTAAAAATATTTTATTTATTCACTTTCAAGCAGAGATAAACAGAGAGAGAGAAAGAGAGAGAGAGAAAGAGAGAGAGAGAAACACCAGGGCCACCATCTTGTGAGTCTGGCCTATGTGGGTACTGGGGAATTGAACCTGGGGCCTTAGGCACTGGAGGTAAGTGCCTTAACCACTGAGCAATCTCTCCAGCCCTATTCATTTTGTATTTAATAGGAGTCTTTTCCTTGTAACTTTATGTGGGGTTATTTAAATAATGATTTTTTTGATAACTGGTTCACAAACTCTCTGAAGTTTTGGAAATCCTAGGTAACAGATATGAGGGTGTAATTCCATCATTGACAGGGTCAATGGAACTAACAGGCTGTTCATTCAATGGACTCTCCATCAGTACATATAGTTTATTTTTTAATTTGTATTATGTATTATTATGCATTCTTCACTGGGTTTCTCTGTTCACCTCAGAAGTCTACATGTCCTTGAAAAACATTGCAAGCGATAGTGAGAACTTACAGATGAAATTTCATGAAATTTTTAAAAAGCTAGATAGTCAGCATAGTGAATTGGTAGCCTGCAAAATATGAGAAGATATACTCCAACAATAATCTGACAGGGTATTATGATTTAGGATCTATAATCACACACCAAACACCACAAATCAGCCAATCAATAAATGGAAAACTTGAATGGATGATTCTCAAAAGAATACAAATGTTCAATAAATATTCAGTATGGAAGAAATTTAAAACTACAATTCACTGCCTAAGGGAGGGTTCAAGACAAGGGCATGCACACCAAATAGAATAGACAGAACTTTCTAGTGTTGGGTCTTTATGTAGTGACATGGCCTCAGTGTGTGAGGGGATAGAGTACACTACACAATTACCAGCAAGTTAACCACGGGGCTCACATCCATGTTGAAATGAACTATGAAGTATCTATGGTACAGATTCCGAAGGTGCATCTATTGAGTTAATTCAGATCAAGCTGTTGCTTGATGGTCTATG
>PVHP010024377.1:0-26487 GCA_004024765.1 Zapus hudsonius
TTAGAAACAGTATAAGTATACTGGAGAATGTGCATTGGTTATCACAGTTTAGTAGATGAAAACAGGTCTCTGGAACATGTACGAAATTAGAGCATCTAAGTGTTTATTCATCAAAATTTATAAATACCTCAAATATACCTACAATGCATTAGAACTTGCATTAGACAGAGAGATGCTACACTATTTATACCATTTTACATAAGGACCTTATGCATCCATAGTGTTTGGTTTTTACAAGTTTGTGGACAGCACATTCTGGAATCAATCTGCCCTGGATAATGAAGGATGATTGTATAAATCATTGTAGACAAGGGAAAATAAGCCACAGTCCCTACCACCTATAGTCACCAATATTTAAAACATAATAATGTTTATTAAAAATTGAAATTATTTCTAACAGTTTATATTTTTCTGTTTCATTTAATACTACCAGGGACATGTTAGAATATAATAGTTTGTTTCAATACTGTGATTAGCTTTTCAATGACTAAATGCATGGAATCTTTTTACCAGATGCATTATAAGTTATTTAATCATTCTCTGGTTGCTCCTTAGATTATTTCTGTATTCAAATTAAATAACAAGGCAATGAGGATTTTTTTGTATATAAATCTCAAGTACTTCTCTAATTATTTCTGTGTAGACTCAGAGGTCATATTTTAAAAGATATTGATATTTACTGCAAACCTAACTCCCCAAGAGGTTGATTTATGTGTGGCACAATGTCAAATAATACTAACTTTGCTGATGTCTTGTCAACATGGGATAGATGACAGAACATAAATTACAAATTGAGGAGCAAAACATTTCATTGCTGTTTTATGTGCTTGTTTTCCTCTCCTGAACATTTGGAGGAGTACTTAGCTCCATGTTGTTCTTTTTATAATTGGACCTCATATTTTCTGTCTGTTTTTCTAGAGGTTTTTGCTATCGTCTTTACTGATTTTTGAAAGCTTATTATCACTTACATATTTTTCCAGACTGTCATTTATATTTTAATTATTCTTATAGTTTGTTTTAAAAGTACAGAAATTTAATTTCTATGCTGTTAACTACACTAGTCATGTTTCACACCTTTTTATTTTGTTGTTGTTGTTGTTTTGTTTTTATTTTTGATGTAGGGTGTAGCTTTAGCCCAGGCTAACTTGGAATTCACTATGTAGTCTCAAGGTGGCCTTGAACTCACGACAATCCTCCTAACTTTACTTCCCAAATGCTGGGAATAAAGGTGTGTGCCTCCATGCCAAGCTTTCAAATCATTTTTATCTTTGCTTAGATGCATTGAAATTACTCCCTAGTCCAGCAGCTACAAAGAACATGTATAGTTTATTATTGTGTTTCTTTTAAAGTAACACATTTAGCTTTTGGACTTCCTGAGATTCATTTTTAGAAGTGAAAGAGAGAAAGGAACCCATTTGTTTATTTCACATAAAGATTAGACAAAGAATATAGAATGCACATATCACATAATCCTTCCTGTACTTTGAAAGGAAATTGTTGTCATATGCAATTTCTCAACAGAGCAAACTTGAGTTATGGATTTTGTTTTATCTTCTATGGGCTGATCTTATCCTTTCAACATCTTAATGCAGTCATAATATCATTTTTGTTTTATTTATTGACTATTTTAACATATGTACTTTGTTCATAATCACCTCCATTGCCTGATATTTCCCTAACTCCCCACCAATTCCCTTCTTCTGAACTAATCAATTTTTTGCTTTCATAGTGTGTGTGTGTGTGTGTGTGTGTGTGTGTGTGTGTGTGTGTATGTGTGTGTGTGTGTGTTTAGGGGGATTATTTACCAGAGCACATGCAATTTGCCTGTGGTTATACCACTAAAGAAAATGTCTCCCTCCCCCTATTCAGCAAACATTGATTCTCAATAACTTCAGGAAGGGATGGGGTCAAATCCTCCACTATCCATAATGTAATGTTCATGGACCCAATAATGTACAGGTCTCATGCAGGTAGGTAATGATAGTAACTGTGAGGTCATAAAGACCACCTCATATGCCAAAGATAGCATTCCACTGGACTCCTTCTTATTCTCTGGCTCTTACTAACGTTCTTTCCACCCCCTCTTCTACAATATTTTCTGAGTCTTAGAAGGGCTGATGTCTCATTTAGTGCTGAGCATTCAACTATGCTTATTTTTTTTCTATGAACACGTGCATATAAAATTGACACAATTTTATTGATGAACCATTTGAAAATAAAATTTTCTGATACATAACTTCACAACCACACCTGAAATTGTTTACATTGATATTATCTCATTTGCATTCTATATTTAAATTTCACTAATTGACCCACAAATGTCTTTTATTCTTTCTTCTTTCTTCCTTCTTCTCTCCCTCCCTCGCTTCCTCTGTCCCTCTTTTTTTTAAGACAGGTTTTTAGGTAGCCCAATCTGGGCTTCTGATCCTCCTGCCTCCAACTCCAAAGTTATGGTATTTCAGTCTTTCAGTCATGGAATTTTATACATTTTTAAATCTCAATAACATTTTATTTAACATGATATATTCAAAATATTATCACTCTATCATGTAATCATAAAAACTATTAAGTATTTTTGAACTTTTATTCTTTTAAAAATAAGGGTCATTTTACAAACTTAAGATTTACAATGTAATATAAAAGAATTCATATTAATGTTAAAATGGTAACTGTACATAATATCTGTCATCTTGTAATACATTTTTAAAAACCTAGGATCCTGTTAAGGTGCACATACTAGATTTGTTCTTGCTTTCTATATTCCAGAATACGCGTTCTAACTTGTTTATTTTTCATGATTTTTTTCCTTGCCAAAATTCAGGTCATTTATTTTTGTGGATATCTAAAACTTTTCATTTGTACAGCTCTTTTCTTATAATTATATTTCTTTATAATTCTAGGGCAAAACGTTAATGGCTGACACTGTTGTGTATTTCACACTGTAGGCACAAAATGCAATTTTGTCTCATGAGTAACAGCAAGGTTAAGATGTTTGCTGTATTTGTCTATTACAAATCTTCCCCTTGATAATTAATAGGTGATCTGATAAATGAGTTTTTAAAGTTATTTATTTTTTAATTGCTTGTCTCTGGATATTCTCCCCCACCATGGCTCTTACATTCTTTCTACTCCCTCTTCCACTCATTTCCCTGAGTTATGGTGGGTGAGTTTTGAGTCTGCTTTGTTGTTGAGATCTTAAGTATCTCTGGACCTTTGCCCTGGGTTGTGATGGGTATTGTTGGTGTCTGTCTCCATTTTCCTTTCATGGGTTATCAGACTTACTGTGGTGATTGGTCTCCTGTTTGCTTCATAAACTGTCTGGTAGGTTTCATTTGGGCCCTGTGTAAAAGGCTAGGGTTTGTGTGTCTCCTTCCAAGATGTCAGCCATCATCCAATGTCTTGTTGGTGGAATTGAGTTGTCCCCAGCTCTCTCAATGCCTTCTGAAAAATACAAACAGAATTTCTATCAGAGAGTGAGATCTATATAGGTTAAATTAGACAACATTGCTATTTTGGCTAGCTCCTAATGAGTGTTTAACATTCATTGTTTAACAGTGTATTGTTCAATCTCCAATAGTTGGTGTGATGTCTGTTTGTTCTCTCATTGTTTATTTCCAGCCTTAATGCATTGTGGTCTGATATGATGCAAGGTGCTACCTCAGACTTCTTGTTTTTTTTTTTTTTAGGCATGTTTTGATCCTAATGTATGGTCTATTTTGGAGAAGGTTCCATGAGCTCCTGAGAATGTATATCCTGTAGACTTGGGATGGAATGTTCTGTTCATGTCTATTAGGTCCATTTGTTCTATGGTGTTGAGTTCTATTATTTCCCTGCTGACCTTATGTTTGGATGATCTGTCTAAAGATGATAGGAGTGTATTAAAGTATCCAACTCTGATGGACTGGCAGTTTATTTTGGTTTTATTTTCCATTACTTTTTGCTTTATGAACTGTGGTACACCTGTATTTGGTGCATACATGTTTATGATGGTGATATTCTCTTGTTGGATTGTTCCCATAATGAGTAAGAAGTGTCCTTGATTGTTCTTTTGAATTGATTTTGGTTTGAAGTCTCTGTTCAGATATTAGTGTAGCAACCCCTGATTGTTTTTTTTTTTAATTTCCATTAGCATGGAAGATCATTTTCCATCCGTTCACCCTGAGGAGGTTCCTGTCTTTAGAGGTGAGGTGGGTTTCTTGGAGGCAGAAAATGGAAGAATCTATTTTTTTGACCTATCCTGCTAGCCTGTGTCTTTTAATGGAGAGTTAAGACCATTAATATTCAAAGTTATAACTGTGAGGCTTGACACAACCCCCTGCCATACTGTAGGGTTAATGGGATTTGATGCCTCTCTTGTTATATTGTCTCCTGTAGGCTTGATTATTGTGTCCAACTTCTGGATGGCTCTGGGTGTTGGTTGCTTGGCTCTTCTGTGCAGAATATTTTGATGAGAATTCTCTCTAGGTTTGGTTTAGTGCCCATATAATTGTAGATCTGGCTTTTATCTTGAAATACTTTCCTTTCTCCATCTACCATAAGGGATACTTTTGCAAGGTACAATATTTTGGGTTGAAAGCCAAAGTGATTTAAGCTTCGAAGTACACCATTCTGAGCCCTTCTTACTTTCATGCTTTTCGTGGAGATGACGGGTGTAACTCTGATGGGCATGCCTTTATATGTGATTCATTGTTTTGCTCTTGCTGCTTTTAGATCCCTCTCCTTGTTTTCATTGTTTAGGGTTTTAACTACAATGTGTCCTGGGGAGTTTCTTCTTTGGTCCTGACTATTTGTTGTTCTGTGTGCTTCTTGTATCCAGATGGGATTATCTTTTGCTAGAGTGGTGAATTTTCAATAATTGTGTTGAATATGTTCTCTGTGCCTTTTGCCTGGATTTCTTCCCCCTCTGCTATCCCCATGATCCAGAGGTTGGTCATTTAAGGGTGTCCTATAGATTCCTGATATTTTGTTCACATGTGTTTTCGAACTTATCCAAGTTTTTGTTATCCCGAGCTCTTTCTTCTGCTTTGTCTTCCATGTCCAAGGCTCTATCTTCCAGGTTACTAACTCTTGTAGTGAGGGATTTGATATTACATTTGATTTTCATTTTCCCATAGAGATTTTGCATGTTTCATTTCAAATGTTGTCTTACTTAAAGCCTCCTGATACTCATTCTTGTATTTGTTTATGTCTTCATTTAGTTTATCCAGCTGATTCTTGAGCTCCTCTGATTGCTGGTTTGCCTTTAGCTCATTTACTGTTCTAGCAAAGTCTGTTTTTCCTCCATTGTATTATGCCTGGTGGTAAAGCTTGCAAGCTGATTCTGCACATTTCCATTTACATCATCATTTTGCTCCAATTTCCATTAATAATCTGGATATAGACTCCATGCAGAGCTGTCCAGAATATGTTGTCATCTCCTCCTGGGATTGCATCTGTGCTCTTTCTTTGATATTTTCAGTGTGGACTTCCAAAGTAGGCCTATACAAACTTTGTGTGGGGCACTCTGCCTGTGTGTTCTTCTTGTGTTGTAATATACCCAGGTTCAGATGAGGGATTGGTTTTTCCTGGCCCCTCAGCAGTGGTGGGGACCTCACACCAGATTGCAGTGAGGACTGGTGAGGTTTTGGCATGTGCTTGGTTCCTCTGGTGACAGGCAGTATGAGGGTGTTCAGACCTTCAGCAGCAGTAGCACACTGGGGGCTGGACCTTGTTTGGAACCCAGGGTCAGTGGGTGGGGCCATGGGGTGCAAGGGCTGGTGGAGAGCCAAGGCAGAGCTCCTTCACCTGGCCTTACTTAGGTTCAGGGGGTCTAAGGATGCAAGGGTGGGCAGGAGGTCAGGGCGCAGTTATGCAATGTGGCCTCCCCTATGGTCAAGCAGTTAATGGGAGGAGCCATGGGTGTGCTGGTTGGTCTGGAGCAATACTGCCACTTGCTTAACTTGCCTGGAACCCGGGGTCAATGGGCGGGATCATGGGGAACATGGCTGTTGGGGAGCCAAGGCACAGCTCCCTCACCTGGCCTTGCCTTGGGTCGGGGATCATGGGACACAAGGGCAGGTGGGAGATCAGGGCACAGTTCTGCAACCTGTCTTCCCCAAAGGTCAAGGGGTTAATGGGCTTAACTATGCTTATTCTCAGAACTTTGATGAGTTTTGAATCTCATTAGTAGTCACCACAAAACTGCAAAAGGAAACACTTTGGATTTTTGCATGTGCAATATTGTTTGGTGTGTTGTGTTTGATATGCATGTGAGAGGTGTGTGTGCTATATGCTTATGCTGCACTTGGTATACATGTGAAGAGGTCATAGGAAAACATTAAGTGTCCTCCTCCATCATTCACCAGCATGTTTTTTGAAATGGAGTCTCTGACTTGTTTGGTCAGTTATTTAGCATGCAAAACTATAGTTTTGGTTAAGATTCCTTTCACTCAGAAACTTGCATAGTTCCTTCTGGTATATGAAAGCTAACCAGCAAGGTGAAGGCTTCCATCTCAGTTGTAACTTGACTTCTATGTCCTGCAACTGAAAACCATGGTGCCTTCAGGTTCTCACCTTCTGGTTCTGGTGGGAAAACAGAGCAGTGAGAATAACCTGAATTCTCAAGGGGCTCAGGAGCCTTTTTTACCAGCAACTCACTGGGAGATATCCACTTTTGGTATTGGGATTTTTCTATAACAACTGTAAGCAGTGTTATCTACACATGCAATGTATTGTTTAAACTGTTTTAAAAATTCTATTTTAAAATTAACTTACAAAGATGTAGTTTTCAATATGGCTTTTTCACATATTATCAGTTTTTGTTAATCCTCCCCAATTTTGTCATCTTATCCATCCCCCCACTCCCACCCATGCTGAAACATTTATAATCATAGTGATCCAAATCTCTATTTTAATATCACCTATATCATACTGTGCTCACCTCCTTAGCCTTCCCTTTACCCATTTCATTGCCCATTTCTAGATTCCAGCCTCTTTGAATCTTAGTCCAACTTACATACCAATCTAAAGGTTAGAATCTAGGATATCATCTTTTTATAAGCTATGCAAGAGAAGATGCAAAATTTGTCTTTCTGAGGCTGTGACCTCACTTAGTATATTTTCTAGTCCCATCCATTTTCACAACATCTTCATTATTTATTCATCAGCTGATGGCCATCTAGGCTTATTCCATTCCCAAAATATTGTGAATAAAAGAGCAACAAACATGCATGATAAAATTTGGTCATCTGAATATAAAATATCCCAATACACTCATGTGTTTTAACATGTAATCCTAAATTGGTACTGCCGTTCAGGAGGTTGACAGAATAATGAAGAAATGGAGCCTTAGTAGAGATAGTATGTGTGTTGGTTATATTTTGTCATCAACTTGAACTTTTTAGTAATGTTGGATGGGTCTCTGAGGTTGTTTACAGGAAGACAGTCCTCTCAGTAATGAGCAGGATATAAGAAGGCTCAGGGGAACTAGAAACAAATAGCCCTTGCTGGGAAGGCAATGAAGGAAGGAGATTCCAGAGACTCAGGGAGTCACGAGTCTGGAAAGGGTTGTAAGACCCCACCCTAAGGCTATATGAAGAAGAAAGAAATCTCTCTTCCCTCCTGCCTTTTTGCTGGTGTATGTGTTTGGACCTATGAAAGGGGCCAGCTTCTTTTACCATTATGGAACTAACCCTGGATCTGTAACTTCAATTAATCTGTTCCTCCCACAACTGTTCATGGTTTGGAGGTTCATCCCAGGGGTGTATGGTTGACTATGACAGATTTGGTACCAGAGAGTATGGTAATATTGCTGATATGAATCTGACTGTGTGGATTTTGGTTTTTGGAACATGTGTACACGGGTTTGGTGCTTGCAACTGAAGATGCCTTCCAATAGTTTTATTTACTATTCTGGTGAGAATTTGAAAATGCTAAATACAGAGAGAATTGCATTTGGAGGTTTGGCTTATGAACTTTCTAAGGGGAAGGAGAGACTACAAAGAACTCTTTGAAACTGTTATACTGGAATAAGAGCTGTATGTGTATTGCTGCCCATGCCCCTAGAGTTTATCAAAATTGTTTTAAAATAATGGATTGATATGCTTGGCTAACAATATAGAAATGGGGATTTTAAGATTTAAAGTTGGAAAATATCAAAAAGAAGTTTAAAACATACTGGCACTGAGGCTGGTTGCTAAAGATGCCATTGTTAAAGAGTTATTACCATGATTAAGGATTGCCAACTGCTTTACATTGAAACCATAGAAAGGATGCCTAAAGTGATTTCCACCCAGGAAGGACTGAATGATAGACTGTGCAAACTTTTGGAAGGAGGTAGCTTAAAGGAAGGAACTTGCTCTTCAAGGAAATAAATTATATCATCCCTGAATTGCAACATGGCTTTGATTTACATACCTGGTATTGCTTTTGGAAGCATGAGAAATGCATGTGTGGTATGGGGCATGAAATGCACATGGTTCCAGGAGCCACTGATGAGATGAAGTAGATGGAACAGGATATGAAGTCCCTGATAGACCAGTGAAGCGTTTGGAAGATGAACCATAGTTTGCAATGGAGATCAGAAGATGTTTAGGACATACCAGGACTGTGCAAGGGCAGCCATGGAGTCCTGTTGGTTAGGGATGGAAGTTTTCTCCAGCTACTTCCAAAAGGACAGAATTGAAAATCTGGAGACTGCCAGTCACTGGTTGTGATATTGGACTTGAACTACAGATGTTTGCCTAATGGTTGTTGAGTTTGCATTGGTCCGGTCTCTCCTTGTTATGACTCAGAGCATGTTTAATCTGTGTCATTATATGTTAAAGGCATGTAATTTGTTTGATTTTATAGAACTCAGTTAAGAGACCTTGACTTATGTTGGGTGAAGATTATGCATTTCCAGTTTTACATGGGATTGTTATATCATGTTAGGCAGAATTATGACTGTTTTTACTGTCTTTGGGAATTAAGTATGATGTAAGGGGATATGGTTTGATGTCAAGTTAACAAGGGGTAGTCTTTCAGTGGTTAAGTTTTGTTGTCAATTTGACCTTTTTAGTAATATTGGGTGGATCTCTGAGGTTGTTTATAGGAAGGCATCCCTCTCAGTAGGGGGCAGGATGTAAGAAGGCTCAGTGGGGCTAGAAACAAACATCATTTTCTGGGAGGGTGGTACAGGAAAGAAATTTCAGAGTCTCAGGGAATCAACAAGTTTGAAAGGGTTGTAAGACCCCAACCTAAGGCTATATAAAAGAGAAGGAAATCTCTCTTCCATCCTGCCTGTTTGCTGGTGTGTGTGTGTGTGTGTGTGTGTGTGTGTGTGTGTGTGTGTGTGTGTGTTTGTGTGTGTGTGTATGGTGTTGATGATGGCTTCTCTATTTCTGTTTGGACCTGTGAAAGGGGGCCAACCTCTTCTCTATTATGGACCTTCCCTTGGATCTGTATTTTCAATATATCCCTTCTTCCCTTCCCATAACTGTGCTGAGTTTGGAGGTTCTTCCCAGCAGTGTGTGGCTGAATATGAGAATATGTTACTGGGAGAGGACCTTAATGTGTTCCAGCCCAGCCTCCCCTTGTCATTCTAGCTCTCTATATTTCTTCCCTGATGATGTAACAATGTGACACAGGCTTCTTGCTCTGGTCTGGCATGCTTCTTCTTCCATAATGGACAATTTCCTTTAAAATTGTAAGCAGGAACTAAATTCTTTCCTTCCTTAAACTATTTCTGGTTGGGTATATTTTCCAGCAGCAAGAAAGTACAAGTGTCTCTGTAGTAGAATATAGTCTTTAGGATATATGCCAAGGAGTGGTATAGCAACTAGGTGTTTATCCATTCTAACATTAGATGCACATACTGGAGAGATGGCTCAGTGGATAAAGCAGTTGCAGTACAAGCCTGAGTACCTGGGTTCAGATTTCCAGGACTCATGTAAAGCCTGTCCCTGTCTCAGGTGAGCATATATGTACAGTGAGAAGGAAGGCAGAGATCGGAGAATCTTCCAGAAGCTTACATGTCAGCCAGCCTGGTAAACTAAGTGATGAACAGGAGATACCTGCCTCAAAGGTGGAGAGTAAAGACTGACACCTGAAAGTTATCCTCTGACCTCCACAAACATGCTGTGTCACTGATGTACCCACCCAACACACACACACACACACACACACACACACACACACACACACACACGTAGATACAAATAGAGCAAGAGAGATAGCACAGTGATTTTAAATTGCAAGTCAAATATGATGTATTTTCTGGAGAAAGTTTTTGACTGTACAAAATTTGATCCTGTGGAAGCAAAGATCTGGGTTGCATTGTAAAGTACTGAAATTTATTGTAAAGTGAGATTTTTATGAATATCTGCAATACCAAGCTGTGCATTTAAGGCTTTTCTTATTTATGTATTTGTTGCTTAATTTGAAAAGACTTTTTTCCCCCCAAGGTATGGCCTTGCTCTACTCCAGGCTGACCTGGAATTCACTATGTAGTCTCAGGGTGGCCACAAACTCATGGTGATCCTCCTTTGTCTGCCTCCTGCGTTCTGTGTTTAAAGGCATGCACCACCGCAGCCAGCTTAAAAAGAGTTTTTTTTTTTAATATATATTTATTGTCCATAATGAGTTACATTATTCAGTGGGCAAACAATGAGTTGTTATCCCCAATTCTCGATTGCCCCCCTTCCCCATCCCCAATCAGCTGGATATCCTCCTCCGTGGGTCTTCTGGATCAGTCCTTGTGGCAGGGGACCCTGGATAGCCTAGTACTCAGCCCGGTCTTCCTGTCCCAAGTGTGTCGATACTGAAGGGTGCCATGCCTCTGGATAGTCTCCCCCACCACGGCTCTCACAATCTTTCCGCCCCCTCTTCCGCTCAGTTCCCTGAGAACTTAAAGTTGTGAACTTTTTTTTTTTTTGATACAGGATCTCATAGTAATGTTGACCTTGAATTTGTAATACTCCTGCCTCAGTTTCCTGAATGTTGTTATAACAGGCCCGGGCTATCACCTTTAGTAAAATTAGTAAATCTTTTAATAAATTATGAACCACAATAGGATGACAAGGATGTACTTCCAATGAACATGAATATGTGAAGAAAAATAATTATGAAAATATAATTTACAAATTTGTAGAAGTTTAAGCCTGAAAATAAACACCTGAATGTTTTCATTTATTACTATGATAGACTAATATGTAGGTTTATATTTTATTTTTATTCATAAATTTTATTCTATTTTTTCTCTTAGGCATTGCCAGTTATTTGGTTTGTTTTAATTACTTTTACAGGCTCAAAATTTGTATTAAAGTTTAATAAAGGAAATTTTTCATTATATATTTATTAATAAGTAGAAACTCTGTATGTACAAGTCTTGTGCTGGTACCCACATTTCCCTCCTCCCTGCCCCTATTCAAAAGTAGAACCCTCCTCAAAGGGATTGCCAGAATGCTTCATGGTATGGAGGGCTAATAAAGAAAACTTTTAATAAATTTGATTATTTTGTGGAGACTATTTAATTTCTGGTTGCTACTAATACATCATATATATATGTATAAATATATATACCCATTTACTTATACACATGCATGTACATATACATTTCAGATATATATATATATATATACATATATATATATATATTTATATCTATAAAATTCCCCATATTATTTCTATCTTGGCTAATAAGAATTCCAGGTTTGAAATGTGAGGTTTTAATGTCTTTTTATGAAATATGCATAGACTCTTAGACCTACAGCTCACAGTCTAATCCCTTAGTTTTATAGATTAAAAAGATAAAATCTCATAGGAGCCAAATAACCTGAGTTAATTCCTCAAGAGAGTTGAGGAATTGTAATTGGAGAGCAGATATTCTTATTCAGAATTAGTCATATTTTCTAATTGAGACTTGGTATTTTTACTTTGATATTACTCTTAACTCCTTATCCTAAATTCATGCCTCTTGATTACTGTAATATATATAGTTATATGTGTGTATAGCTATATATATTTATATAAAATGTAATTTGTATAAACCTCTGAGAGTTTCTCTAAAGCCTGGAAGCCTTATTGTTATTCTAACAAATACTCCAGATGATAGAGGTTTTGAAATATGCCTTTTTGTGCCAAGCAGAGCCTGTTTTCCTCTTAGAATGTTATTGACATACTTTTGCTCCAGTGAACTAATGTTCTTATCTCAGACACCTTCTTTGGCAGGAATAAAAATTAGCATGTTAATACAAATGGAGACTCAGAAGAGCTTAACACAGGGAAGAATGGAATATCTTAAAATTACCAAAAGTCAAATGTCACTGGCTCCTTCTTTATCTTAAAGAATGCATTCAGCATCTCTATAATAAACAAAATCCATGGGCAATTGTTCATGGTCATCACCTCTCCCCTTCCTCTACTTATGTGGCTTAAACGTTGCTAATTGAGTTTGCTAATGAATTTCTGCTGTATTTATTTCTTCTTCCCTGCTTGTATGGATTTATGGAAATAACATTTTTTTGTGCTGAGTATTCCTCAGGCGTGTAATGGCAGGACTCAGGAGGTGGTAGCACTAGTATTTTCTGCAAGTTCAAGGCTAGCATGGTCGACACAGAAGACCTGAAGGCTGCATACAGACTCTGTCTTAAAGACCAAAAAAAAAGAAAGAAAAGAAAACAAATGGCTATAGCAATGTATATGATAAAAGTGCAGCTAGAGGAAAGAAATGCACACTTATAAACAATTATAAAGCATCCATACAGCAGAGCTAGAATGTTAGCATGCAATGCAAATAAATTTTAGTAAAATTAGAAATACTCACATCTTCCATTAATAAACAATTCCTCAAACAGTATTGTTTGAGAAATTTGAATGATGCCAAATGTTTAAAAATTACTGGCTTTTTTTTGGCATAGATGAACAATTCTCATTTCTTGGGTGTTTCATCATTTTGTGATTTTACTTTTCTGTTTAAAACAGAAAGAGAAAGAAAAACTCATCTTTGGAGTTAAGTAACTTAACAGATTTTTGTCTATGTAAACTAAGGATACTTTAAGCCGGATTCTACCTGAACTCGTTTGAAGTGTATTCTCCATGAATGTGATTCTGGATATTTAATTAGGGAAATAATAAATAAGGAGTAGGATTCTATAGAGCAGAAAAATATCTCCTATTATAATAATATTGTCAGGGCTGAGGAGATGGTTCAGGGGTTAGAGATGCTCACCCAAGAAGCCTGCCAGCCTGGATCTAATTTCTAACACCCACACAAAGCCAGGCATGCACAGCGGAAAGTGGAGCGTGTGTCTGGAGTTCAGACCCTAGTGTACTCATTCATTCTCTCTCGTCTCTCTCTCTCAAATAAGTAAATTAGTTAATTAAAAGTTATCAACTGAGATGGAAATTTGGAGAGGAGTTTAGGAGATATGAAAACCATGATCAATACCATGACTGAAATTCAACAAACACAAGACGTGGCAGACTGTCAATGGACAGGTCGATGCAGGGAGGAAATAGAAAGTATTTTTAAAGTCATTTTTTTAAAAGAAGCAATGTTGACTGACATACTACAGTTCACTGTGTTCCTAGCACATAAAATCTATTTTCATAATGATATGAAATAGAAAAATGTAAATAGCAGAGGGGAATTATTGTGTAAAAATAAATGAATAAACAAGCATCACCTTACGAGGCGAAAGAGGTAATTCCTCCCTGTGGGTGAATTACAATTTAAAATCTGAGGACATACAATTTTAATGTAATTGAAGAAGAAATATCAAAAAGTAAAAGAAAAAAATTAACAGAGATGACAAATATGTGACAATAAAGGTTAAAGGAAGAAATTTGAGTGGAGTCAAGGAAAGACATGGATGAGCATTTAGAAGCCCTCATCCATTCCCACTATGGACCAGGTCAGCAGTAAAGACAATATCAACTCTGAGATATCAGAGAGTAAATTACTCCCTGTGGACAAGCCAACTCTGCTAAAATAAAATTAATATATGATTTTCTTAAAGATACATGTGACTTTACTAGAAATGAGAAAGATTTTTCCCAATGAAGAAATGAATATAGTGAAACAAATTGAAAAATATTAAAATAACTTCAAGAGTTTAGACCATAGCAGTGCTTGGTGATGCACTCTGGAAGCCAAGGTAAGAGGATCACCATGAGTTCGAGGCCACCCTGAAACTATGTAGTGAATTCCAGGTCAGCCAGGGCTAGAGGGAGACGGTAACTTGAACAAACAAACAAGAATTTAGACAACAGACCTCAGCTAGTCAATAAAAACATTAAAAAATTAATATAAAAAAGAAAAAGTCCCTAACATATTTCTGTTCTTGAAGTTATGTGCCAAAATGCATAATAATGACTATCAGGCTTCAAATAAATCTAAGCCATTGTAAAAAAAAAAAAAAAGAAAAAAGAAAGAAAGAAAAAGAAAGAAAAGTGACGTAGTAGAAGACACATGAGATTAAATTTACAATTGAAATCAAATTCCGTTGTTTTGAGGCTTTATGTAGACAAATAAAATGAACCTAGTGACCTATTCAGGAAGCCTATCTCTCATAATATTTGAATTATTTTGTCACCTTTTATGGCATCTTGGTGATGGAGGGGTCAGAGAGACAGTAACTCTCATGCTCTGCAGAGTCTGATCGTGTCTGACTTTCATCTGCCCACTCATGCATAAGCACACACATTCTGTAATGCCATTTTCTCTTCCTTCCAAACTGTAGAATTCTGTCACTTTGATGGACATAAAACAAAGATTGGCACTACAACAAATATTATAACACTTTTAGTATATTTAAGAATACATAAGTAAAGAAGTAAAAGAAAAGAAAATTATAGGTGATCGCTAATTACTATGGCCTATATTAAATCATATGATCTTCAAGCTACCCACAAAGAAGGTGGTTATTTTCACATAAAGAGACAGAAATACCCAGAGGGAAGGAGTTTAGCCCCTCATGGAGTAACATACAGCTGAGAAGTATTAGGACTGTGATTCGAACCTAATCCTTCCAACTTTAGATCACAAAGTCTAGCTGAAGTGGGTAAAAATGAAATAAGCATCCAACAAAGTCTTTCTGTAAATATTTATTCCATGAGTTTTAAACATAAAGCAATGTCAAATCCATATTAATGTTGTCTAAAAACCATGGAATCACTGTGCTCATTTTTGTGTCTACATTTTTTTTTTATCTCTTGAAGCATTTATTTGCTTAAAGCTTTAAAATTTCCAATCCATTTAAGTAATTTTTCACAGAGAACTTGTGTGAAAAATCTCTAACGGGAGGACTGACTGCCTGTGTCAGTGGTAGTTATTGACTGTTAGAAATCAGAGCTAGACAGTAAGACCCTATTGCTGAAGGCTCCATATTCTTGGGCTGCAGGTCACTGAGAAATGAAGCTGAAGCTGAGCTGCAAACTTCCTCCCTGTTGACTAGCTGTCAGAAAGCTGGCCTCAAACTCACAGTGATTCCTCTGCCTAGAGTGCTGGGATTAAAGGCATGTGCCACCAAACCCAGCTGGGGTTTGTTCTTTCATTTGAACAAAACATCAGAGTTTGGAAAGGAGCTCTGGAGAATGCCAGGGTGGTTCTTTCTCCTCTGGTCAGCTGTGTTCCACCTGCAAGAACTGCACTGCTCTGATCACCATGATCATCACTGGAGAATTAGTGACATGACCACATCTACCTGCAAAGACAGCTGGGAAACCTAGTCTTTTAATTACACTGAAGAAAACTGGAGTTCTGAGATTCCGGTGGATGGTGAGAATGGATGCTGGTGGAAAGAAATAGTAGCTTTAGGTCCATGGGACATCAAGGTGGTTATGGACCTCCAGAGTGCCATGACCAAGAGTGGTGATCTTCACAGGTCCTCTGTGATGCTAAAATGGGAGGTGATTGTGCAAATCAAAGTTTTCTATTGTTGAGAGACAACTTGTACCTAGAGGAATTCTTACAGTTTGAATTGAGAATTATTACATATAAGTTATTTTAGGGATCAAAAGAAAAGCCCTTATTTTTAAATCTTTTTTTGGCGTGTGTGTGTGTGTGTGTGTGTGCTCATGAGCACATGCATGAATATTTGTATGCGAGTGTGCACACATGTGTGTGAACTTGTGAATGGAGGCCAGAGGTGTGTGACAGACACTTCCCACTAAGCAATCTTGCCAATACTGTTTGAAATTTTCCTTCCCCAAAATCCAGACAATGACTCAGCTCTCCATCCCAGCTCTCTGGAATGTAGCACCCCAGTTTAAAGGCTCTGAGAAAACTTCCTTTCACGGTCATTGATTCTTTGTCTTAAATTCCTATCTCTGAGTACCAGGGTACCACGGAAATGTTAAGATGATTACCCTCCATTCGTTTTCTCTCACTTCCGAGGGCACCACACAAGGCCATGTCATAAACATTCTCCATCAATATTTCAAGGGAAGCTGATGAGAGAACATATGCACACACAGCCATCTTCACAGGCATTTATAAGCTCCACCAACTATAAAGTCTCATCTGTTGTATAAAGAGCGGCTCTGTCCCCAGTGCTGTTTGCCAGTGGACACTGATCACTTGACAGTTATATTTAAAGGCAACAGTTCCCAACTCTGAATCCTGTGCGATAAACACCTGTTCCCTGTCAGACAAAGCAGATGTCATTCTATTTAAGGGAGCTAGTTATTTTGTTGGGGTAGTTCTTTTTAAAAATATTTTTATTTATTTGCAAGAAGAGAGAGAGAGAGAGAGAGAGAGAGAGAGAGAAAGAGAGAGAAGTGGCACACCAGGGCCTCCTGCCACAGCAAGTAAACTCCAGATGCATGTGCCACTCTGTGCCACTGCTTTATATGACTACAGGGGATTTGAACCCAGGCCATCAGACCTTGCTAGCAGGCACCTTTAATCTCTGAGCCATTGCCTCAGTTTGAGGGTAAGTCTTCTCTTTAGGAACCTCACAAAGTATAGCAAGCTGGTGTGTGAGATTTCACCAGGCTGTAAGGTAAAAGCAGATCCCTACAAGGAAGGCTCTTGACATGGGAAAGCCCAAGATTACCAACAGATGAAATGACTTTACCTGACTCAGCATCAATCATTTTGTCATGAGAAAACTATTCTTCACATATTATTGCACCATTGCACCCGCCTCTGAGATTCTTTAAAAAAAACAAAAGTAGAGGCCTGAAGACATAGCTCAGTTGGTTGAGTGCTTGCCTAGTATGTACAAAGCCCTGGTTGTGGTCCCCAGGGTTCCATATAAGGCCAGTCTTGGAGATGGTGGCTGGCAATTCCAACACTAGGGGGTAGAGACAGGAGGGTCACAGCATAAGCTCATTTCTGACTACATAGCGAGGTCGAGGCTTGCCTGGGATGTGGGAAATCCTGTGTTAAACAAGCAAACACCCGATTTTGAAAGTTGTTCTTAGTAAACATTAAATGTGCAAAAGTATCCATATCTGTATCAAGCTAGCCTGGCAGTTTTAGAGATTCTTCTAAAAGATGTGATTCTCCTGGAGTGACACTAAAGAAGGGCTTGTGACACCAGTACAGGTCGACATTTTTGATCTAGTCTCTCAAGAGTGACACAAATGGTCAGTCACACCTACACACAGTGGGTGGGCTACAATAATCGGAACCTTGAGCTTAGAGATCCCGAGTTTTTCCACATGGGCTAGCTTATGCTAACTTTGTTTTAGAGGGAAGTTGTAGTTGTAAGCATCACATTTCTTGGTTGAACATCTAATTCAGACACAGTTTATAGGAGCAAGGGGTTTGTTTTGAGCTTACAGATCCAGGGGGAAGTTCCATTAATGACAGAAGAGGCTGTTCCCACACATCCAAGCAGAGAGAAACAGCCAAACAGTGAGAAAACAAACCAAAAACAACAAACACAAACTGAACTAAGAGCAAGCAAGATCCCCAGAGCTCAGACCTCTCTTACACCTTTGGACTGGAAACAGAATAATTATATGAATATCCTTGGAATGTCCTAGAGGAAAGAGAAATTTTCTACTTCCATTGCAAAATAAGCAGAAATTTAAAATATCCATGGAAAATTGTGTCAGAGCAATTATCCTTCAAGGGAATGAAAAATCAATGACATCTTGGAATATAGGTTTGGAAAAATATAATTATAGAAATAAAAACTCTTCAGTAATATTATTTTCTAATCTCAAGTATATGCTGTTTTTCACCCAATTTTATATGGTGTGGTGTTCCAAAGTAAAGATTTACAAGTTAAAACAACAAATTTGCTATGGAAAATGGAAAGGCTTTGAAAATGTTTTTAATTGTTATTATAAGCAATACCCCTTTAAATTTTTTGATGTAAATTCTTATGTGTAGAGATGATGATTTCCTCAGGATCAATTCTGGAAAAATGCTATTTCTGAGTAAAAATTTGTTATTATTTTTGAAGCTTTAGATATATTTTGCCAAATATTCTAAGAAATAATTGTTGTAGCTTCTAGTTTCATTAACAATACATAAGGCCATTTCCATTTTATTAAGATGTTTTAACTAAATCTAATATTAAAGCATTTAAGTCATATTTGTGATTTCAGTCATTAAGTAAATGAATCATGGTCATGAATACAATTATACACTGGTTTCTTTCCTTTTTCATGATTCCATGTCAATAAAAATCAGCCTTTGCAGTAATCAGTGATCTGGGTCTAGTACCTAATCAGGAGAGGTCTAAGGGTGCTGCTCCAAATCACTTGATTCATATGAGGAAATAAAGCAAGTGGTAAGCCAGACCTTAGAGAATACTAAAAGGACAAGGTTTCTGACTTTGTTGAGATGTGTAATATAGGACTTCCCATACATAAGAAAATTCTGCTCAAAATATTATGTGCCATTATTACTGTCATCTGAAAAGGGACTTTTGTGTATGAAATTAACTCAGACTAAACACATATACATATGCACGTATGAACACAACCAGCAATCCAATAGATGTTGATTGTTTCATTTAAGCCAACATTGTTGTAAAGTGTTCTGTTATTGTATAACTGTCATTTGCTTATCCATTAGCCTATTTGCCCATTTAACAAATATGTTTCAACATTCCCTTCTTTCTTCCTTGGTTATTTCTTCTCTTAATTCCAGAAATTTACTCCTCTAGATAGAATATTGCAAAGGGCAAACCATAAATTAGTGCTTTCCTATCCATTTAAGGTTTGTAACCAATATAGAGATAGCCACAGGAAACCTAGTAAATGACTATCAAGTTACTCAAGTTATTGGTTACCAAACTCTCTAAAAGATGGAGGTACTCATACTTTACCTCAGAATTAAACTTGCATAGTCACATTATGAGCTAGGTAACCAAAGGCTCTGTAAGCAAGGTTCTGCTCTAGTCAAGAGAAGCCTTAAAACAATGGAGAAGGTGTGCTTTATAAGAGCAAGATGATGTCCTAAATGGTATGGTCTTCTAAATTTACTTATCAGCAGAAATCCAGAGTCAAGGAGAATGGGGGAGAATTCTCACCATGGTTGCTAAATTACATTAAGAGAGAAGCAAGAAGTTCTGATGTGGTCTTGTACAGTATGGTAAATATAAATAATGCAATGTATATAATTGGTTTTTTGTTGTGTCTATATGGTATGTGTATGCATGTTCATATTATGTGGTCGCATGTTTATGTGAGGTGTGCATGCCCAAATGTGTGCATGGGGGTTCAGGCCAGGAGTCTCCCTCTCATGTTCTCTACCTTATCTGTTGAGTCATGGTCTCTTACTGAACCCAGAGTATGCCAATATGAACCCAGAGTATGACAACTAGCTAGCTTGTCCTGAGGATCTGCCTTTCTCTGTCTACTAAGTGATGGCATTACAGATATGTTCCACCACACATCAGGTGCTTGGGACCTAAGCTCCGGTCCCCATATTCTTGCAGCAAAAGCTTCACTGACTGAGCCAACTCTCCATCCCTGTGTTGCAGGATTTTTTGGGTGTGTGTTTTTATATAAATATACATCTTTATTCAAATTTTGATACATTGCATGGGCAAATATTGTGTTGGTACCCCATTTCCCTCCTCCCTGTCCCCAACACACTGGGCAATTCCTCAGTGGGGATGATGGATGAACCTGTGGGTTGGGGGGTCATGGGCAGCATAGAGAGATTTTGAATGATTTCACAATAAAAAA
Source organism: Zapus hudsonius (assembly GCA_004024765.1). Classification (NCBI taxonomy): domain Eukaryota; kingdom Metazoa; phylum Chordata; class Mammalia; order Rodentia; family Dipodidae; genus Zapus; species Zapus hudsonius. The sequence goes on from PVHP010024377.1 coordinate 20,113, forward strand.
GATAAACATTGGAGGAGACCGACATGTTTAACATGATTTAAACATTACACCATATGTACATGTTTGTATTTATGTGTATATATATGTATATGTATATCAATGAAGAAGTACAAGGTTTATGAATTAGGTAAAAATAAATTTAAGTGAATGAAAATGATATAATATGAGAAAGATGCTTGTACAATCTCTTCTGGAAATTTGACTGTATCACCAAACAGGGCAGAGAGAAGTTGAAGCACTTGTGATGCTCAAGAGTGATGAAGAGATTTGAAAGAAGGGTGTCAGAGATCCTTTTCTCTCTCACCTTCCTCAGGTTATCCCTGTGAGGTAGAGAATGGAGAAGGGTTAAAAACTAGACGTTGCCAATTTTTATAGATCTAAGTATTATATTCAATAAAGCAATTGACGATCTAGAGAATATCAATTTGCATTTAAAGAATAATGTCAGAAATTGACATTAGCAGTTTTAGAGTTATTTTTGTTTTTCACCACTGATTTTTAAAAAAAATTAATAATGATTTTTTTCACACTCATGACTTATTTTAAAGCAATTACATTCAAATGGCGAATAACAGTGTTTATCCTTGCCCAGATTTTCAGAGAAAAGTGAAATTATTTTTACAAGGAACTCACATTTGTATCATTTCAGAATTCAATGCTTTAGGATGACTGTAGTTGAAACTTGGCCTGAGAAGGAAGCAGGGAGGCTGAATGTCAAAGGTTCAGCCATGTCTGCACTGAGCAGATTCACTATTATATGACCCTTGCAAGTAGAAACTATGAACAGGGAAAAGCATGCAGGCAGCATCCAAGATAACAGCTTTGAAGAACTCACAGGATAGTGGAGAAATTGGCTAAACCACCCTATAATTTTGATTTAATGAGTTTGCACCGTACTGAGGGAAAAAGGCAGTTTCTCGAAAGTTCTTTGTTCAAGCAGGAGGAAGGAATGGCAGAAGAAATGCCTATTATTTGTGGCTGTTTGTCAATTCCTAGGTTTTCCTACACACTTGCACACACGTGAAAGATCAACTAGGGATACAGCAATAAAACAGACACAGGATCAGAGGAGAAAATGACTGGCAATCAGACTCCTGAGTGACTCTCCAGGGCCTTTAATTCTCCTCTAATCAAAGTGCTGAACACGGGGGTGAGCGATGGCCAGAGCCAGGGAGATTATGCAGAGGGTGACTTCATTCAGAGAAATCTTGGCACGATTCCTAACCTCTTAGCCTCCGGGAGAATTTCTTAAATTTTATTTGTGCTTTTCACCTGAGAGAATTGATGCCTTCAAGACAGAGGCTAAGCAGACGTGCAATAAAATTATCCTCGTTGGATGGGTCAGGAGCTGCCTGATAACTCAGGGTACGCCTACATCCATCAGAGAGCAGCAGGGGCTGAACCGTCAAGGAGAGCTGAAGGTGACAGGGCTTATAGCTGAGCCTTAAATAAAGGTGCCAGGGCAGACCCTAGGAAAAGAAGCCAGAGACCCAACTGTGAATCATGACCTTTTCTGTTTTCCTATACTTTTTGCAACTTTCACAAGCACTCATGGTTTTCTAAAGTAAACAGAAGGCAAGAAAGTAATAAAGATAGGGCCAATTGTCACTATTTAAGAATGTCTATGAATTTCACTGAGTAACCATGATCTTCTTACACTTTTATCAAGGTGTCTAGTCATTTTTTTCTTCCAATCTTTTTCTAAGCATACAAACAGGCTGATCAGTGTGAATCCATGCATCAAGATAAATGGATAAGCAAATGTTACATTTTGTGTCACCATTTTCATTGTTACACATTTGATGAATTCAGGTTCATAAAATGTATTTGAGCAGATTCTTATAGAAATCAGGGTATCTTGTGGTCATCAGGATATATAGAATCCTATCCAATACCCTCAGCTGGATTAGATTTTAGCTCTGCAAACAGTTTTATCTCCTAAGAGCTGGGCCCTGAAATTAAATTATAAATTGATACTATCAGTAGAAGAAATGTTATCTTGAGCCTGGAAGGCCAGAGGCTGATTGAATCCCATTCATCACAGATGGCTTTGCTGGTGATGTCTGTGTTTGGTTCTGAGGGTGGGTTTAAGTGTCATAACCAATAGGCTGAGTCACTGTACTGGTTGCACACGGGGTTGATGGGAGCTGCAAGAAAAACTCTGTGATTCCATAAGCTAGTTAACTCTGCTTCTTGTAGTAATGACCCATGGTGATTTGGACTCCACATCGAGGTCTCACATCCACTGGTGTTCCCAATAATACAACCAACTGTAGAAATGGAAAACTAATTTTGAAACATTTACGATGATATACAACCTGGTGAAGCAGAATAGATAAGCCTTTCAATTTGCTTATACGCTTTCCTTGAAGTTCCACCAAAAGCTTTTCATGCCTGCTTTCTCCTCTATAGGAATTTCCATGCTTTGTCCAACTGGACCCATCAATACTGACATTCCTGAAATACACCTAGAATGAAATAAACACCCACCACCTGTATATGTAGCATTCATAGGCTTCCATGAGGAGAGCTGAATGCCAAAACTAAGTGATCTGATAAAATTCTTATTTGGGGGTGGTTTTATATATAAAATCACACAGAAAGAAACAGACATGTGAGAAGTGCAGAAATGGAGATTTACACAGAAAGAAGGTGGTATGATATAATAATCCAGAGAAGATTGGGAAAGAGCAAACAAACAAGGAAGTTTCTTGTGAGAGAATGTTATACCAGAAACAGCTAGAGCCCAGGAAGTTGCCACAGAGAGTCAGTCCCCCATAGGTATTTTTCATTAAGGTTAACTTCCTGCTTAAGTTTCCAGCAGCCTGCTGGAGGAGTTTTCACTGGGGCTGGATCCTGGGGCTCAGCTCTAAGGTAAGTTGGGGGGCAGATCTTGATTCCAGCTAAGAGGTGTGTGGAGAGCAGTTTGAGCTTTGTCCTTTTGTGCTTGTATGTGGTGCTGGCTGTTGGCAGTTTCTCTCTGCTTGAATCTGTGAAAGGGAGCCAGTTTCTTCCACCATTGATGGAACTTCCCCTGAATCTGGAAACTTGAAATAAACTCTTCCTCCCATAAACTGTGTCTGGTTGGATGTCATGTCAACAATGTGGAGCTGACTACAACAATGCCCAACACTGGTTTGTGAAAAGATCATGAAAATCATTCCAGTTTCTTGCAAGCCTGACTATGCAGCCATAACTAATTTTTCTTACTTATTTGTACATCCTTGGAATTAAACTCCATCATTGGGATGATGTGAAGGTGGCTTTGTACTTGTTACTGCAAAGATCCTGACCTCAAAATATCACTCGTCTCCGTGAATTTGTATAAGTGAATAGTATTTATTGCCTTGAAAATTAGCTTTTAAGTCCCAGATTCTCACCTAAGTTCTACAACTCCACTAGAGTCATTGATCCCTGTCTTCAATTTAGGGTACTAGTCAATCACTGAGGGACACAAGCTCATGAACATCCTGAAATAAATTCAAAACATGATTGAAAATAAATCCATTTAAATTGCTCATACACATAGTAGTTTTCCAATTATATTTGCAATCAATAGAATTGATTTCAATAACTCATCCTTTCTACTGACTTTTGAGTACTATACAACCAAGAATGTTTTGAAAGTACTCTGAATGTAGTATAAGGGGGGAAACTGTAAACAAACACAAGCACATTTGAATTGTGCCAGGACAACCTATGAGTTGAAGAACTTCAGACACTGATGGTTATCTCATAATTATTATGCCTCTATATTTCTCTAATGGAAGGATACTGTAATATGGTTAATCAATACCTCTCTTACTGTGTACATTATTATAAGGCTAAATTTCATTCCGTAGGATCACATTTATAATAGGTATAATAGAAGTTGACTGAAATAAATATGGCTTTATATATGAAACTATATCTGCATATCATTTATTTATATAGTTTTATATAGGATGCATTAGAATTTGGCATTAATTCAACAGACAGAAGTAGGGACCTATGAAAGCAAAATGTAGTGAAAAGCTATTATGCTTCATAACCATGAGATGAAAGGGAGATAAAAGATAAGAATTTCTTTTTATAGGATCAGTGAAAAATTGATAATTACAAAGACTGCATAAATTTGAAAATAATATTTCTTTGGCAAATTGCCTGTTTCAGTTAAGAACTGAGACAGAGAATGAATGTGTGGCTGTCTTCAGAGGGATAACTTGGGTGAAACTATGTAGGATCAGTTCAAGTGGCCAGTTAGAGGCAGCAATAGCATTGACAATATCAGTTGGCGTAGCAACGTTGAAGGAGGAGGGGGGGTGGCTGCTTCATGTTACATTGAGGAAAGACGCACAGGCAATAGTGGGAGCAGCAATAGCTGCTGGGAAAAGCTGACTACTATGAAGGGACATGAGGAACTCCCACAAAGTCAGACGGGGTCTTCCCTGGCTACCCATGGGCACTAAAAACTCCCCTGCCATGGAGTGGTACCAACTCTAGTAGACATGAAGTCTCCCTAATACTAGGGCACCTGTTTGGGATGGAAAGTGAGAATGAAAGCCAGGAGGCTTATGACCTTTGCTTAAAACCGAGGGCTTCTGTTGAGCAGAGCTTGATGGATCTGGAGGAGGGGAAAGTCATAGAAACAAATGCAACCTGGGGAGAAAATATGGTGAGAGTTTCCACCCTTCCTGCCTTCCTCTTTTGCTCTTTCTTCCTCTTTTCTGTGTCTAGATTCTGAACACTGAAAAATCCTTTTCGTTTTGAAATAACTTTAGAGATGCAAAAGGTTATAAAAGGTGTGCCTGTAGTGTGTGCATCCACATATTCCGCTGTTCATGTCGTAGTCAAAAGTCTGGTCTAAACCAGGAACCTGATGCTCATGCCATGTCGTTTCTGATCTACAACCTAGCTGAATTCTGCCAGCTGTCTCACAAAGCATCTTTTCCATGGTTCTGGGGCTAATGTAAGATCTCACATCACATATAGGTGGCCCATCTTCTTAGGTTACAATCTGATGAGATTTGAGATTCTTTATATTTATGTTTCACAAAACCAACAATTTTAAAGGTGACTAACTAGTTACTTCAGAGAATTTGATTGGCATTGAAGCTTTGTATTCTTGGCAAGTAGATTGCAATGGTGATGGACACCTTCCAGTATGTGATATTGAAAAGTGCATTACTGGGGATGTTAACATTGATCACTTGGTTAAGGTAGCAACTGCTAAGTTTCTCCATTGTGAAGTTATAATTTTCTCCCTGTAATTAATAAATTAATAGCTACCTGTGGGCAGGTGGGAAGAAAATGTGTGGCTGTACAGCATCAAACTTTTGGATTTTTCCCACAAGAATGATCAACTACTTTGCCATTTGACAAATGATTTATTTTTAATTTTCCTGTTCCTTCTACTTTATTATTTGGAATTCTGGTATGAGGAGGAGAAGGCAGACTTATCCATTCCCTGTCATTCATCGACTCTCATGGATTTTGTTTCTTCTCCAACACCCACTCTCCATTCTATCCAAATCATCATGCTCCCTCCCATAGATAATACCACCTTTTTCCACTTATGTTGGTATTTCATGAAGGTCTTTTATTCACTCAGTCATACTTTTCAGTACAACATTTATATATATATATATATATATATATATATATATATATATATATATATATATATATATATGTACATACACACATATATATATGCGCACCTGTGTGTGCGTGTTCTATATGCAAGTGTATGTGACCTCACATGCTCACCTGTGGCTGAGTGTGTTTACCTGGAGGGAAACATTTGGAATCCCCCTTCATCACTCTTCTGTCCTTTTTATTTGAGATGGAGTCTCTTACTGATTCATGAGCTTACTGGCTTTTTTTTGTTTGTTTGGTTTTGTTTTGTGGTTTGTTTTGTTTTGTTTTTTTGTTTGTTTGTTTGTTTGTTTTGATGAGTCCCTGCAAATCTATGGTCTGATCTCTGCTCCCCACAGAATTGGGGTTACAGACATGCATAAGCACACCCAGCTGTTTATGTGGGTCCTGGGTGTTGCAGTCAGCTTTCTTGTTGCTGCGCAGAAAGAACCCAAGCAAAAGCGGCTTGTAGAGGAATGGGTTTATTTGGCTTACGGACTCGAGGGGAGACTCCATCCTGGCAGGGAAAACGATGGCATGAGCAGAGGGCTGGACATCACCTCCGCCACAGCACTGCAAACAGCGGCAGGAAGGTGTGCCAAACACTGGCAAGGGGAAGCTGGCTTATAACCCCCATAAGCCCACCCCCAACAACACAGCTTCATCGAGGTTGTAAAACCCAAACTGCCATCAGCTGAGGATCGATCTATCAGAACACATTCAATTGTTTGTGGGGGACACCTGTATCAAACCATGACA
>PVHP010024378.1:0-10997 GCA_004024765.1 Zapus hudsonius
ATTTAGGCCCTTTACTTCAAAGAGTCTGCATTTTTCCTGCTGTTCCAATGCAGACCAGCTGGCCCAATCTCAATGGTTGTCATCTCTCAAACAATTGCAGGTGAACGGGCAGCAGTTTCGACCCAAAGATCTTTCTTTCTGTGCCATCTCCATCTGCTCACACCAGTCCATCTTTACGTAAAACAACCCTGCACAGGTTCCCAGGGCACAGGCAGGCAGAACTCAGCAAGCCTCTAACGCAAACTGCTTCTGGCACAGTCCTGACCAAGTTCTTTCTCCCCCTCGTAAGCCAAACCTCACAGTCCATAGTACTTTCTTCATTCAGGTCTTTTAATTCTCACCAGAATGGTTCATCAAGCTGTACTCACAGCACTGCGAGGTGTCTCTCAGGCTGAGAATTCAAATCCTTCCACATTCTTCCTATAGATCACTTCCAGAAGACCAAAGCCACAAGATGAGGGTTCTAGCAGCAACAGATGACCCCACATCCTGGTACCAAAACTGTTGTGGTCAGCTTTCTAGTTGCTGAGCAGAAAGAACCCAAGCAAAAGTGGCTTGTAGAGGAATGGGTTTATTTGGCTTACGGACTTGAGGGGAGACTCCATTCTGGCAGGGAAAACGATGGCATGAGCAGAGGGCTGGACATCACCTCTGCCACAGCACTGCAAACAGTGGCAGGTAGGTGTGCCAAACACTGGCAAGGGGAAGCTGGCTTATAACCCCCATAAGCACACCCCCAACAACACAGCTTCATCGAGGTTGTAAAACCCAAACTGCCATCAACTGAGGATCGATCTGTCAGAACACATTCAATTGTTTGTGGGGGACACCTGTATCAAACCATGACACTTGGTTAGTGATATTCCAAGGTATTTAATTTTCTTTGTGGCTATAGAAAATGGGACAGTCTTTCTGATGTCTTTTTTAACTGCTTGTCTTCTGCATATAGAAAGGCTACTGATTTTTGTGTTTTAATTTTGTATCCTGCCACGTAGCTGAAGGCATTAATCATCTTCAAGAGGTTACTGATACTATTCTTTGGGTCTGATATATAAAGGATCATGTCATCTGCAAAGAGGGATAGTTTAATTTCTTTCCAATTTGTATCCCTTTTATGCCCTTCTCCTATCTTATCGCTTGGGCTAGAACTTCAAGCACTATGTTAAAGAGCAGTGGTGAGAGTGAAACCACTGTCTTGTTCCTGAATTGAGTGGGAACTCCTTGAGTCGTTCCCCATTGAGAATGATTTGTGCTTTAGGAGTTTTGTAAATTGTCTTTATTAAATTGAGGTATAGGTCATCTATGCTATTCTTTCCAGAGCTTTGAACATGAAGTGGTGTTGAATTTTGTCAAAGGCCTTCTCTGCATCTATTGAGATGACCATGTGGATTTTGTGTTTGAGCCGATTAATGTGGTGCATTACAATTATCGACTTGCATATGTTGAACCATCCCTGCTTCTCTTGGATAAAGCCAACTTGATCAGTGTGGATAATATTTTTGATGTAGCATTGTGTCTGGTTTGCTAGGACTTTGTTCAGAATTTTTGCATCTAAGTTCATCAGAGATATGTGTCTGTAGTTCTCTTTTCTTGTTGCATCCTTGCCTGGTTTGGGGATTAGGACAATGGTAGCTTCATAGAAGGTGTTTGGAAGTCTTCCCTCTTTTTCTTTGCTTCTAACAAGCTTCAGAAAGAGTGGTTTCAGCTCTGTGATGAAGGCTTGGTAGAATTCAGCTGAGATACCATCTGGTCCTGGGCTTTTCCTTTTGGTAAGGATTTTGATTACATCTTCAATCTCTGAGGATGTGATAGGTTTATTTAGTGCTTTTATCTGCTCTGCGTTAAGCTTTGGCAGTTGGTAGGTGTCCAAAAACTTATCCATTTCTTTCAGGTTCTGTGGAAGTAGAGGTTTTTGATTACATCTTCAATCTCTGTGGATGTGATAGGTTTATTTAGTGATTTTATCTGCTATGGGTTGAGTTTTGGCAGTTGGTAGGTGTCCAAAAACTTATCCATTTCTTCCAGGTTCTCTAATTTTGTGGAGTAGAGGTTTTGGAAGTATGACCTGATGATTCTTCCAATATCTTCAGGATCTGTTGTTATCTCACCATTGTCCTTTCTGATTTTGTTGATTTGGGTTTTCTCATTTCTTTGTTTGATTAGATTGGCCAGAGGTTTATCAATCTTATTAACTTTTTCAAAGAACCAACTCTTTGATTTATCTATTTTTAAAAATTGTTTTCTTTATTTCCAATTCATTAATCTCAACTCTGATTTTAATTATTTCCTTTCATCTTGCACTCCTCGGGTTAGCTTTTTCCATCTGTTACAATGATCTTAAGGTTGGTGGTTAGGCGATTGATATGAGACATCTCTGTCTTTGATATGAAGGCATTTAGCGCGATGATCTTTTCCCGCAGGACTGCCTTCATTGTGTCCCACACTTTCTGATTAGATGTGTTATTGTCATCATTTATTACTAGGAAATTCTGAAAACCTATTTTATTTCTTGGATGACCCAATCATTTTTTAGGAGCGCATTATTCAGGCGCCAGTACTTTGTGTATTTTCTGGATCCTGTTCCATTGTTAATTTCTACCTTTAATGCAGTGTGGTCTGATATGATGGAAGGAACTACATCAATCTTCCGGAATTTGTTTAGGGAAGATTTGTGATCTAAGATGTGATCAATTTTATAAAAAGTCCCATGTGCTGCTGAGAAGAATGTATATTCTGTGTCTTTGGGGTAAAACGTTCTGTAAATATCTGTTATCCCCATCTGGTCTATGGTGTTATTGAGCTCCGTTATGTCCCTGCTGATCTTCTGTTTGGTTGATCTGTCTAGAGCTGATAGAGGTGTATTAAAGTCTCCTACTATGATGGAATTGGAGTCTATTTCTACTTTATTTTTGAGTAGGGTTTCCTTTGTGAACTGTCTTGCACCCAAAATTGGTGCGTATATGTTGATGATGATGATATCTTCCTGTTGGATCATTCCTTTGATGAGTAAGAAGTGACCATCATTATCCTTTTTAATTGATTTTGGTGTAAAGTCTGTTTTTTCAGAGATTAATGTAGCCACACCTGCTTGATTTTTACTTCCACATGCCTGATAAACTGTTTTCCATCCTTTTTCTCTAAGAAGATTGCTGTCTTTAGAGGTAAAATGTGTTTCATGATGGCAGCAGATGGAAGGGTTCATTTTTCTGAACCACCCTGCAAGTCTTTTTATAGGGGAGTTAAGTCCATTTATATTCAGTGATATAACTGCGGTTTGCTTTAAGCACTGCCATGTGATGAAGGGTTAATGGGGGTTGTTGTCTGTGCTGCTGTTATTAGCACACTGACTGTGATTGTCGTGTCTGATCTCTGGTACTCTTCTGAGGTAGATTTCTTGTTTCTTCTGTGTGGGATATCTCTTGTAGGATCTTCTGAAATATTGGCTTTGTTTTCAAATAGTCATTGAGTTGGTTTACTTCATGGAACACTGTCACTGCTCCATCTATTATGAGGGATAGCTTTGCTGGGTTCAGTAGTCTAGGTTGAAAGCCATACTTCTTTAGGCCCTGAAAAGCATTATTCTAAGCCCTTCTGGCTTTCATGGTTTCTAATGAGAAGTCTGAGGTAAGTCTGATGGCTTTTCCTTTATAAGTTACAGTTTGCTTTTCTCTAGCAGGTTTGAGAATTTTGTCTTTCCTGTCTATGTTAGGCATATTAAATGTGTCTTGGACAATTCCTCTTTTATGTCTTGTGTGTTTGGATTCCTCTGGGCCCCTTGAAAATTGAGTGGGCTTTCTCTTGTTAGATAGGGGAAGTTTTATTGAATTATTCTGTTGAAAATATTTTCTATGCTTTAGCCTGGGCTTCTCCCTCTGGGATCCCCATGATTCTAATATTGGACCTCTTTATGGTATCCCATAGATCCCCCAAATTATGCTCACTTGATTTCTTGAATCCTATGACATTCTTATTAATTCCTTCTGTCTTGTCCTCTGAGAGTCTGTCCTCCTGATTGTCGGCTCCGGGACTGATTGATTCAAGGGAGGTTTTTAACAACACCATTTCATTTTTGGTTTCTGCTATAATTTTGTTTATAGTCTCTAATTCTTTGGTGAGATCCAATTTCCAGTCTATTTTTGTTTTTGCTAGGGATTCCTGAAAATCATCTTTAAGTTTTTTAAGTCTCCATCAAATTTAATCAATTGATTGTCTAGCTCCTCCCATAGTTGGTTCACCTTCAATTTAGTTAATGTGTTTCTGAATTCATTCATATTTCTCTCCATTAAATTTATTCTGGAGTCTATGCTTTAGTTTGTGAGCTCCATCTCATTCATGTCTTTTTTCATAGTTTCCATATCATCCATTAACTGCTTCATGTTTGCATTGCAGTTGTGGTCAGGACTCATATTATTCTTTCTTTGGGATTGTATTTTTGTTGTCTCCACTTCCTTGTCACTTTCCTGTTCCATAATGGGACTAGAGGCCCTGAGTTGGGGATATCTGTCTTTAATTTCTGTGGGCTTTTTTCCTTGGTTTCTGCCCATTTCCTGGTAGGGGAGTGGGACTCAGGCACCCTGGGGAGTGCTATTCAGCCCACTTTACTTCCAGTGGAATGATTACCAGGTTTGATCTTAAACAGAGGTCTTTCCTGTTAGGGTGTTCTGTCCCCAGACAGGCTTAGCTCTTTACCTGTCTGGATCCCTCTGTATGTGACTGTTTAGTCTTAGAGCCAACTAACAGGCCCCTGTCCCCTATTGGTATGCTCCAGTAGAAACAGCCCCATCACCCCCAATTATAGAGTCCAGTGTCTTCCCACCTGGCAGTGGCACGTGATCCATGGTACTCGCTGAGATGCCTGTGTCCTCCTGGCAAGTACTCGTCTTAACCGGCCTCTGTCAAGTTTCCTAGGTATCTGCCTGAGGTCTGGCCCTGGAACCAAGCTAGGTCAGTTTGGCCAAGGATCACGTCTGCCTGTGTATGTGGGGGGGTCTTGGAGAGAAGTACGCCAGAGGATGGGTGGTGGAAGGAAGGGGCCCTGTGAGAGAAAGGTGCTCAGCCGGCGGTGTGGGCTGGCAAACTGGCTGGGAGGAGAGAATGGTTGGAGCTTGGGGTGGGGGAGGGAGCAGCGCTCCTTTCCTCTGCGGAGCTGAGAGCCTCTGGGGAACCCTGTCTGCTGGTGCAGGAGCTGGGGAGAGGGTGGGCTTGGATTCAGGGCTGGCTCGAGTCTGGGGTTTGGAACCCAACTAGAAAATCAAACTTTTATGGAGAGAGTCCTGGCGACGCTGTTACTCGTCCACCATCTTGCTCTGCCCCCTGGAAAATTTTTAAGAATGCCCTAAAAATTGCTCCTGATAATTCCTCACATTAATTTCCTAACACCCTTAATTTGGGCCACTAGCCTTTTCCCTAACACTTATTTCTCAGCATGGCTCCCAGGATTGTTGCTTGTCTTTTACCCTCCCACTGGTGGTCATTTTAGTTAGGAAGCTTGGCAGATCCCAGTAAGAGCTTTGAAGGACTTTTTTTTTTTTTCTGGATAGCACCAGTTTCGCGGAAACCTGGCTCCATCTATTTTGTAGCCCTTGCCTTGCTGTATTCACTACACCAGAGCGCTTTCCTATTGGTGAATATAATTGACAGTTTGCTCTTTGGGAATATTGTTGAGAGGGATGGATGTTTTATTAACCTCATCCTGTATAAGAATTAAATCAGTGCTGTGGGGATTCAGTGGAAAGAGAGCAGTTTCTCAATAATCTGGGCTTTTCTTTTCATTGTCAAATGTTTAAAGCAGCTTCCTTGGCTTATACCCACTACATAGTGATGGTGTCATCTCACCTCTTCTTGTGACAAACACAGTTATATCTGGAAATTGCCAAATGTCACGGGGAGGGAGGTTAAGAACTACTGTATTAAAGGAACTTGGAAGCAGTAGCAGTTGAGTCAGGCCTCGAAACATGGGTAAGAGGAGTGAGAGTTTATTTCCAAGAGAAGGAATTTGAAGAAGAGTTGAAGAAAATCCTAAAATAAAAATATTCCATCCATTTCCTACAAGGAAGAGGGAGGTACATTAAAGTTATCACATAGGCAATAATTTGGTGTAACCTTTGGCAAATACAAGTTCTTAAAGATAATTTTGAAGGAGTACTAACTTTTGGCTCCATATTGATAAAAGTAAGAAAGAAAGAAAATGAGTAATACGTGTTCTTTACTGTCCTTTGAAGGTCTCTGAGATGTTATGCAGTTTTCCTGAGCATAGTATCAAATGAGTTCTCCCAAGTAGAATACATGGTGTATAAGAGTACCAAACACCAGGAAGCAAAGAGAAGGAACAAAGATCATTATTTGTCAGCCCCAGTTCATTATATATGTCAGCCTGAAGAAAGGGGAGAGTCTTGATTCAAGACAAGCACATCATTTCACGTGGCAGCAGAATGCCTTCGTTGTTAACAAAGGCTCCTGAAAGGCTAAATCATCTATAAATATTACTGTAGTTTAGCTGGACTTAACTATTTCTAAATATTGTGGAATTGATTAGGATTTTTAGGATTTTTAATAAAAGTATAGAATCAAAATGATTTATGATCTTTTTTTTCTAACCTTTCACTAGGTTTAACATTTAGTAAATGTGAAAGGAAAATATTCCAGATTAAATCACATCGTATACTTTAAAATGCCGGGGTTTTCTTATCTAGGTTAAATATTAATCATATCAATAAAACATTGGGGTGGATTTCTGTGGCAGAAGATACAGTTTTATTGGGTTCTTTCTGTCTTTGCTTTTCCCTATTGTGCATGCCAAGTTAAGGGGAAATGGTTTCTTCAGAATGCTCCTGCTTTTATCATTCATGTGGGGAGCCGAAGTGGAGTGAAGGACTTGAGAGCAGGAGGCAGCATTCTTTGCAATAGTGAGTACCGTGTTGGCCTTCATCAGAAGTGGGAGAAAAGAGAAGAGCAGAGCTCTTTGCCTGCTGGGACACCTCTGCCTGTTCCTCCTAGAACTTCACTGATCCTCCCTCCCAAGGTTCCTAGTAGATGAGTGCCTAATGAGACTTGCTCTGGGTATGGAGGTGTCTGGTGATTAGAATGACTCTTTGAATAATCTGTTCCCTCTTTAGTTGCTTCCTCATGAGATTATACACACACACACACACACACACACACACACACACACACACACACACATTACAGAATGAAGTGCATGTGAGCTCTTCAGTTTTACTCCATTGCCTCTCTGGCTTAGAATGAACCATCAGTAGAATTAACAAAAATTGCATCATGGAGTTGGAGAATTGCCACCGAGGAAGTGTTCTAGCCTTACTACTGGAACAATTTTCCTCATTGGATTACTTCTCATTGGAATTGTGCAATTCAAAAGATAATGTAACTGAGAAGTCCTTTCAGTTGTTGGAAAACGTATCCAATCAAAACCATATGCCCAAATTCCTTTGATTAGCTACAATATTGGGAATATCACATTCAGAAAGTACAATTTAGAGCCAAGGGGAGCATTACTCTACTTGGTCTGATTTCAAGTCAGCACCTGGAATCACATCACTGGGCTCACAATATTTAATGTCAATGGTTGATGGTATTTGAGAGCTTGGAATAGAATTCATCATCATATCGATTTAAACTTTAGAGATTTTGGGTCTCTATTCAGTATGCATAATTCCCTTCAAGCATGCTTCCATCTCCATTTAAGGCATCTGTGATAGAGATTGGGCTTTGCTCTGTTTAATGGATGGCAGTGAGGACTTCTAATGAACCGGTCTTCCTGTGGCAGCCCCAGTAAGCTTTATGAGTACCATACAAATTAGGGCGAAAAGATGAAACAAAGTATTTACCGAAAACAATACCCCTCTGTCACATAACAGAATTGTAGCCTACAGTTTCCATAATACAACTAATATTTAACTCAGATATGAAAATTGTAAGTAAACAATGTAAAGAGGAATTCATTTTTTAAAAATCTTTGGTTAAATCTCGAGAACATATGTGTGAAAGTAAGAAGGAAAGTAACTGGAATTGCGTGTCTGCATTTGCTGAAAGGAGAAATAGAAGTGATGCTATTCAACACCATTGCATTTTGAAATGGAAAATGCATTTAAGCTAAGAGGACATTCACATACTGCTTAGCCTTTCGGGAGCCTTTGTTAACATCCCAGGCATTCTGCTGCCTCAGGAAGAGATGTGTTCATCTTGAATCACGACTTTCCCTCTTTCTCCCAGCTGACATAAAGACTGATCTTTATTCTTCAGTGCTATGTTTGGTACTCTTGTGTACCAATTTACCTCACTTGGGAGGCCCTGTTTCAGAACTTATTGAGAGAAGAGCTGAACAACTGTTTGTTCCTATTTTGTACTCTTCTATAATTTTCTTGTTAGAAAAATATTTTTTATTTTTTTAAAAGTATTTTATTTATTCATTTTCAAGCAGAGAGAGAGAGAGAGAGAGAGAGAGAGAGAGAGAGAGAGAGAGAGAGAGAGCACACCAGGGCCACCACCTTGTGGGTCTGGCATATGTGGGTACTGGGGAATTGAACCCGGGGCTTTAGGCACTGGAGGCAAGTGCCTTAACCGCTAAGCCATCTCTCCAGCCCTAGAAAAATATTTTTTTTCTTTTTTTTTCAAGGTAGGGTCTCACTCTAGCCCAGGCTGACCTGGAATTCACTCTGTAGTCTCAGAGTGGCCTTGAACTCATGGTGATCCTCCTACCTCTGCCTCCTGAGTGCTGGGATTAAAGGTGTGCGCCACCACGCCCGGCCACTAGAAAAATATTTTTTAAAAACTGAAAAACCAAGCAGTTTTGTAGTTAGTAAAAGCTGGCAGAATTAAGCTTTGTTTGATGGCTTGCTGGAAGCTAAGAGGAAAGACAAGGACAACTTGTGTTTTATCTTCAAAGCAGCAAGTTAGGCCTTTGCAGAGTGTCTGAATGTGATATCCTGTAACTTATAAAGTACTTATTTCACGACTGACCTTTAAAGCTTCTGGGGTGGTTTTCCTTTTAAATAAATGAGAGTGTTAATACAAGAAAACTTTGGCTGTCACTGTAGAGCGAGAACATTCTCATTTCCATCCTATACTCTTCTCATCTGAGATACTGTCCTTCTTGCTTAATGAAAGGTTTTGCTTCAGGGTTTATTACTGCACAGAATTAGAATTTATTGCTTTCTTGAAAAGTATCTATTATGCATACTTTGTTTAAAGGTATACTTAATGTTAATATTGTTGAGTATGACTTGGGACTTATCTACAGCTCTTGATTACAGTGAGGTATTTTGGAATGGGGATGGACCAGATGTTACCCCAAGTTTTTTTAAAATGGGCATTGATGAATATATAACATTTATTTAATATAGGCAAGGTTATAAACTGTTTTGTATTGTTTATTTTGACTAGATATTAAAAAACTTTCAATTTTATTTCAGAGAATGCTTCTAGTATTAAGTCATCACATTTAAAAATTCTTCACTATAAAGACATACTCATATTTGAAAATTTCAGATTCTTTCCTTATTCACTGTAGGTTAAAAAATTTATAGGAAACTTATTAATTCAAATGAATTGGGAAAAGTCTAATATAAATAAGTTAAGTCTTTTTTTAAAGTCTTTTTTAAAACATTTATTTATTTCAAGCAGAGAAATACAGAGAGAGAGAGAGAGAGAGAGAGAGAGAGAGAGAGAGAGAGAGAGAGAGAGAACGAATGCACTAGGGGCATATGTGGATACTGGGGAATTGAACCCAGGGCCTTAGACACTGGAGGCAAGTGCCTTAACAGATGAGCCATCTCTCCAGCAAAAGTCTTTATAATATATGTGTATATATATATATATAATTGTTATATACATTGTGCTTAATAGGTATAGGTATAGAAATTCAAACTAGGTTTGAAAAATATAATGATATTTAGTTTTGAAGCACATGATCCTTGTGTTGTAGAGATCTCTAACATAGTTGGGAAGTGAAAAGAACACCTAACATTTGTATACTCACATTATAAGGTATATATCACTTTATATGATATTGACAGCAAACTTATAATGGAAGTGTGTTCTCACCTTTTTTAATGTTGAAGAAACTGGACTAGCTCAACTTAAATAACCCAAGTTCTAAAATACTTAACTTTCCAAATGTGAGGCTTAATTTTAAATTAGAAAAACTGTTTCTGTTGCATCTAAAGGGGTAGATTTTCCTAATATGTTTAGGTGGCATAATTTCCAGAAAGAAAACAAGTAGAAATTCCTTTCACAGCAGTCATGTTTGTGATATAGCTACTGATACAGCATTCTCTCAGGCTCTTTGAACTCTAATGGAAATGTAGCTGTCATGTGAAATTAAAACTATGCATTTATGAACATCGATAGACCCCTTAGAGATCTGACACTGCTCTTAATTGGCGTTCTTGTACAGCTGCTGTTATTTTTGTTACTGGCTTGATGATAATATTTTTTTATCTCTGCCTTAAAAAATACACATCATTTCATTTCCTTAGAAGTCAGTTGGTGATTCAGCACAGTTAAGGATATTGTATATTTGTTTGAATGATAATTTCTTTCCTCCAGTATTAAATGAAGAACAGATATCTGGGAACCCCTATCATAGGAGAAGTTCCTGTGATTTGGAAGGTGTCCATAAAAAGATCGGACTAGAATAGGAAATGGTAGCTGCTGCTGTTACCTGTCATCTAGTCCAAACAAGAGCTCTCAGTACCTGTGTCCTGACAGAATCATATTTAATTCCCACAGGACTTAATTATGGGAAATCTAGCATGCTATCATTTCCAGCTAAAATGTGAACAGATCACACTTAAAATAGCAGTATCATTGGCCACAATTTCTATACTGTAAGGTCACTTAAAACAGGAATAATATATTTAATTTTGTATATGTGTAAATACAAAATATAATAATACAGAAATTAACTGAGTTTGGACACACAGAGACACAGTATATTATATTCAGTGCATCCCAAAAATGTTTCTGGGTTTTGATGACTT
>PVHP010024378.1:11097-26602 GCA_004024765.1 Zapus hudsonius
TTTGAAAATAAATAAAAATTAAAAAAAAAAAAGAAAATTGCTTTGTTACTTAAACTGATCAAGGACCCAGTGAAGTTACACATTAAAATGCATATTCTTGTAAACACTGTAGAATATCTAGGGATCTATCGTCAGTGTTGTTTCTTAAGACTATATTGTGTGTGTGTGTATATATATATATATATATATATATACATATATGTAAATTTATTTATATCTGACTTTTTTTGGCAGATAAAACTCAGAGGAAATTTGCACAGATGCTGCTTTGGAGAACTTTACAACCTGGGTTGCAGAACTGAGCCTTGGTAAACCTGTCTCTATTACAGCATATTGCCATACATCTAATGAAGTGCATAAGGTCTTTGGCCCTCTCGATCCCATGACCTTAACAGTAATGCTAAGCACGTTTACCATATGTTTGAAATCTTTATCAATCAGTCCTTTTATAGCTTTTTAAGTTCTTGTTGATGGCTAATATGCAAGGTTTAATTTTTAATATGTTAATTGATTTCTTTAATCAGTTTCTCAACTTGTATTTGTTAAATACTCAAACTCAGTATTACCTACTCAATGCCTTTTAAAAGAAAGATATAATGGAGAAAAATTGAGCCTTAAACAAATGGTTACTTCTGTATATTACCTCGTCACAGTGCTTCATCCTATTTGTAAAATCTTTCTCCTTTAAATGTTTGGTTAATACTTTGAGACTTTGTTTACGTGTGGCAGTGTTGTAAACAAGAAACTAAAGATCATCTTTTACCTGTATGGATGGAATATCCCTTTTCATCAAGTGCAGTTTGTGATGTGTTTTTTGTGATTTACAAGTTCTGAAAGTTGCAATTGATATTGGAAACTGACTGTATGGTATCTAAAGAGCTAAGTATCTGATTCCATTAGGTATTTACATGTGTTAATCTCATTTTCAGCACTGAATTGCTGCAGTAACATTTTCCTTTCTGTGAAATTCTAAATTTAGTTATGACCTACTTAGCAATGCCTTTGAAAAGGGATATTGTATCTATGGTAAATTAATTGTATATCTAAACAGAGATAGCTCAGCTTTGCTTGTCGGGCTTGTCATTGACATCTAGTAGACTTCTGCACATGTAAAATTGAATTCAAATATATCATATACACTTTCTAGTTCTTCCTATTTGTCTTTTCAAATAATAGTTTAAAGCAATATTTGTTAAATTTTTCTTGCACTATCACAATTGCTTTTAGTTATTTCTTAAGAAGCATGTTCGTAGTAGAGACAAAAATCTGTGTAAAAGGAGGGAGAATAGCGCCAAGTGTGGCTGTTTTTTTTTTATTTTTGCAAATGTGCTTTCTAATAGCCATTGCCTTCCATGTTGTTTACCTAATCAGCACATTTTGTCTGAATACTTGAACATTTTACCAGTAAACACAGGTATAGAAACAGAAAAGAAATGTATAGTATCTTTTGGTTCAGTTTTAACATCATGACGAGTGCTTTTTCTAGCAGTGATTTTTCAGTTGTGTAAGTTTTACAGTATTTTGTTGTTGGGTTTGTATTTGGTTTTACTTGTGTGCTTATAATTTGCAGAAGTTAGTAACTGCAGCTCACCTACTGCACCAAAGTTCTCGATTTTAGGAGCCCAGCTTTAGTCATTTGAACATGCTTCTAAATAAAATAAAACAAAAAAACCAAAACTATACTTTTGATCTATAATAAGCTCAATAACTTTGTCAAGGAAAGCTTGAATATATGCAGTGATGGTTTATGGAAGGGTGTGGCAATTTTAAATTTTTATTGTGTGAAGTTCAAATAAAGTAATATCTACATTCATGTGGTTTATTGGTCAGCATGACCATTAATTATTGAGTAGAAATTGATTAAACTTTGATTTCCTTTTTTTAAAATCGTGTTGCATTTGATTACTGATTGAATTCCCTCAAATTGCGCTCTTGTTCTTGAATTTCGAATTTTATGGTGAGATTGTAAGGAAAGAGGCAACTAAAACATTGTTCCTTATTTACAAACTGTTTGAAATGAATACTGAATTTAAGTTTGCACTTTGAAACCAAACTTAAAACCAAACACTCATTTCAAAGTATAGTAAGTGACTGTGGTACATCCCTAATAGCTTTGTGAAATTCTAAAAGAATCAAAGAATCCATGATGATTTTAATTTTTTGTAGATCGCTTTTTATACAGTATTTCTTTCCTATGGATATTGTGCTCTCTTCCCTCCCACCTCCCCTCCCTTCACCTCTATCTCTATCACAGTGTTCATCATCATTGACCTCAGCAACCAATTTAACTTGGATTCATTTAGGATCACAGGAATTAGGGGAAAGTGATTTTAAAGGTGGTTTCTCCAGCACATTTTAAGAAAAGGGACCAAAAGTTGTTTTAGCTTCCTCAAGAGTGCATGTTGCTTATTAGGATAATAAATTAATATTAAATGCAATATATGTCTTGTCTTTACTATGGCATCTGTTTCGGAGTCGTTCAAATCACTATGGTAGGGCTCTGCAAATAAAATCATGTAACCTATTATCATGGATCTAATGTACTGTAATAAGTACAAACAATGAACAATTACCTATAAAGATTTGTAAAAGTAAAATTTTTCCAATAGATTTCATTCTTGTCATTTTGTAAGATGACCCTGCAGTCCACCTGTTTGTAACTTTTTTAATAAAATAGACATCTGTATTACTGAGGCTGGTTTCTTTAATTATTTGGTATATTGCTTCTTGTTCTAGGTTTGCTAACTTAGAAGTATTTCTTATAACTCAGTGTTATTAGTTTTTATCAGCATGATACTGTGTATTACAGTACATGTTTAAACAGAAGTTAAGCATACATTCACTTGTTTCCTTAGTTACTATTTTGGCATGTATGGAAGAAAACTTATGTATTTCCTAAAATATAATAATCAAGTGAAGTAATTTATTACTAGATCAGAAATTATAAATATTAGGTAAACTAATACATATAACTTAATCCATGTACAGAAAGTGGCCCAAATACAAATTTGCTAGCTGGTAATTATCCACATATACACGATTTCAGACAGTATAAAACAATATAATTAATTTTTGATATCCTAAATTGGGGCATCATTTTCTTCATTTGTCTAGCCATTACTAGTAAGTTGCCCATGCTATAGTAAGTAAACCCCACCCATGTTCATTCAAGCAACTCTAATTAAACTCAGTGGGCCACAAAAAAAAGACACGAAAATAGGTATATCACTAGTTAGGAAAAAGAAAGAATTCAGTGGAGTGGAGAGGGTAATGAGGGGGGAATATGATCAAAAATTTTCAAAATACAAATAAATTTTAAAAACAACACAGTAAGCTACCACTTTGTATTTTGGATGGTGTGGATGTTTGTTTGTTTGATATTTACAGTGCTAGGGAGTGAACCCAAGGCCCTGTGTATGCTGGACAAGCTCTCACCACTATGCTACCTCCCAGTTCACTTACTACTTTGTCTTATTCATTGAAAGGTTTTGCTGTTACTAAGTTAAATTAATTCATTGTCCTGTTGAACATACATAAATTATGGAACTAAGTAGGTTTGTTTAAACTCAAAATCTACTCAATAGTTCTGTGCGAAAGTGTGTGTGTGTGTGTCTGTGTGTGTGTGTCTGTGTAACTTCTAAATGAACTGACAGATTTGTATACCTGTGTTGTAACAAAGAAAATAACTTGTTTATTACTGTAAATCATTGGTCTTCCATTGGGCTCCAGCTATCCTGTATGTGCTGTGCTGTATTAGATGCTGTCTTGATGTCTAAAACACATGTTTTACAATGAAGGTTTCAGGTCTTTCCTCCTATGTCTACTGAAGGCCTGGTATGGCTTCATCTAGTCAGGTCTATGTTTCTGGCCAGATGAGTAGCAGATGGATAAGGGGGTGGAGCAGAACAATGCAAGATGAGTCAGACTAGCACTGGGTATCAATCAGTAGGAGGCTATGAGGGACAGGCCACCTTTTAGATTTACATTGTCTTCTTTGGGTCACTCATATCTGAGAAGGAGGGTTATCTTGTCTTTACACTCTAGTAAGACTTCTCATTTAGGTTTAAAGAAGGGATAGTTTTTTAAATACACTCTTTCATTTATACCTCATCCAACATGGGTGTTGTTTTGCATTTTATTGTCCCCATTTTGTACTTGATGAAAACGAGGCTCAGGAAAGTTGTGACTTAAGTTTTCAAATGACTGAAATCTTGACAAAGGTTCTTTGGGACAAGATTTAAAAATTTTTTTTGTTTATTTGAAAAAAAACGGGAGAGAGAGAGAGAGAGAGAGAGAGAGAGAGAGAGAGAGAGAGAGAGAGAGAGAGAATGAGAATGGTTGTGCCAGAGCCTCTTGCCACTGCAAATTCGTTGCAGATATGTATGCCATTTTGTACACCTGGCTTTACATGCTACTGGGGAATTGAACCTGGTTCATTAGGCTTTGCAAGAAAGCACCTTAACCACTGACCTTGACCACTGAGCCATCTTTCTAGCCCAGGGAATAAGATTTTAAATGAATTCATCATTGGTAGAGTCATGTTGATACTGTTAAAATTATAAATCTGTGGAAGCATAATAAACAAGAAATCGTTGCTTTAAGTCAGTCCATATGTAACCAAACACTATGGATCCTATCTAAAGGTCACGTGTATTTTATATTGCTAAGTGTTTATGTAAGGCATAGGTTATTTTTATTATAGCTATTTTTCATTGGAAAAGCAATGCTTTAAATCAGGGATTTGGCTGTCAGGCAGAATCCAGACTAGTTAGTGCCAAAAGAACTGGAGGTAGATTTAGTAGCTATATCCTAAATCCCATTGCAGAGCTCAGCTGCACCCCTTTTCAAACTAAACTTATAGCTTGAATGGAGGACCACAAGTACAGCTGATCCCAGTGATCTCCTAACCCTACTTTGGTGACTATTACTCTCCCATACCAGGGCTCTACTATTGTTTTATAATTTGAGCATCCAGCCCCCCCTGGAATGTGAGCCCCAGGGGCCATGCCTAAGGTCCTCTTCACCCCCTACATTTGTCTCCACTCCATTATAGGTTTCCAATAAATATTTTATGAAATAGTCACAGAATCAGTGAGCACATAGATGTCTGCTCTTTAGAAAGTTTTGCCCCTGCCATTTCCAGCTGAATTTCCGTATTTACACTGTTTTAGTAACATAGGGAATGTGCTCCCTTTCCCTCCTCCACCCCTGCTGCCAACTTCCTTCATCCTATGTGGTTTTGCCTTATTTTTTGTTTAGAATAGGTGTTGCTAGGAAAATACACCATAAATAGAGATGTACTAGTGTGCAGAGACTATCTTGAAGGGGCCCTGAGTCTAACATTAACACCATGAAGACTAGGGCCAAGACAAAAATCAAGAAAGGACATTTGATGATACTCCTGCCTGGGTTTCATTTCCAGTAAATGATGAAGCTTTCCTATGCCTAACTCTGCTTTGAGTCAAATTTCATACAGAGACAACAAAACCCATCAAGTATTTTTGCTCTCATAAGGCAGCAATTCCCTTTCTCTCCCTTAAACATTAGGTGATCCTCTAGGCCCCATAGTCAAATCCCTGTCTTTCCTTTGTCCTTGCTACCATTTTCTGATTGTAAGTGCCAACTGATGTGTACCCCATTTAAGTGAGTACTTACACACTTCCTCCTTGTTTTCTTTATAAATCAGTATTAGGAGTAATGAAGCTGTTGGAAATAGATTATTTTACTCTTCCTGTCCAGCCCCCATGGCTCAGTCTCCAACTCCTTTAGCATCAGTAGTTGGACAGTTTCAGGTTGCCCAGCAAGCAGCTGAAGTCTCTCCTAGTAAGGTCCACATGTGCTGCATAGACTGGTTGTAACCAGGGATTCCCATATACCCCAGACATCCCTCCACAAGCTGGTTCCTAAAGCTCTGGATTCTTGCTTACTACTCATGCAGTCAACCCTGGGAATGGCCTGGATTTAATAGTGTGATGCTCCTACCAGCTGCTGTAAAGTTTAAAAGGAGGAGGGAGAGGACATAAACCAGGGCTGAATTTTTCTTGCAACTTAGAATTGGACAGGTGAATCCTACAGTTGAAAAGTGTGAGGATCCTTGAGGGTTCAGACTCCAGTAAAAATTGTTTCTCTAAAAGGGATCTTGAGACACAGATCTTTAGCCCTCCAGCTGGCTAAAGATCATAGTTGCAATGACCTAGGAAAGGAAATCTGGCTCAGAAAAGTGATTTCCCTTTCACAGAAAATAGGTGCTTGAAGAGGACTTGATTTTAGACAAAATGGACACAGGTCATTGCCTTCATTTACTTTTCACTGAACTTCTAGTATGCCATCATTTTCCTTGCCATCCTGGAGGTACCCCTTGAGTTTGTAAGTCAAAACCTTTCCTCCTACAAGCTGCTTTTGGTTGGATGTTTGTCACAGCAGTGAGGAAGCTGACTGGAATGAACCTAATCCCCTAAAATCCTGGGAGACAGGCTTGCAAACAATCACCCGGAGGCAATGTGATGTATATTCTAATATCTCCAGACACCAGATGCCAGGGAGCCCAGAGAAGAGAAGAGATATTTTCCCCTTTGTGGGTCAAGGGAAGGTCAGAGCAACTTGCCATAGATTGGATTCTTGAAAGCTGGGAGAAAATTTCAATATAGGCATTTCTACTGATACAAGGGTCCCCCAGAATTATGAACCCCAAGTTTTTGGGTTCTTTCTTAATCTTTAATGAAGAATTATAAAGATAGGCACAAGAAGGACAAATTATGAATTACTGAGTTTATTTGGGGAGAAAACACAAACTGTGGAGATTATTTAAGAGGAATTGGGATCTGGGAAGGCCAAAACATGTTTTCATTTGGGAAGCAGATTTAAGAAAGATTGATGTTTTAGGGAAAACTAGAATAAAGATGTGGAGAGGTAGAAAGAACTGAGGCTTTCAAAGAGAAGTTAGAGTGGAGCCAAACTTGTCCAAAGCTGTAAGCGTCGGGAGAGCTAGAAGAAACAGGTTTATTTAAAACAAAATTAGAATGCATTTAAAGAGAAGTTAGAGTGGAGCCATAGGCATGTGGCATCTATGAGAAAAACAACAGACTTCTGAAGAAGATTAAAAGGGCCACAAACATATGGAAGGTGGAATCTAGGAGTGAGTGTAGGTAAACTTAGAAGAGATACACCATGCACTATGTACTTTCCCGTGGAGGAAAGCTAAGGGAAGGTTAGCGAGAACACCGACATGGTAGGTCCAGAGTGTAAATACACACATGGTGTGTTTAGAGACCATAAGAAGGTTGTAAATGCAACTAGGTGAAAAGCCATAAGGCAGAGATGAGCGGGGAGGCTAGGATTAAGAGTTTTGTTTTCCTATCCCCACCCAGCCAGGCTGCTGGATGGAGATAATCAGAACTCCCATGGGGACCTGGCCACACAGGATAGGAGCTGATCACATGAGGGTCTCCACAAGGGAAGAGAGCTCAAGAGAGTCGTGCTTGCAGGACTGCGGCCTTTATTGTGTCAGATGTAGGTAGGCAGGGGAAAGATCAGATTGGTTAATAAGTTGGGAGGACAGATCCCAGATCCTGTCCACACCTGGGGCTGTGGTCACAGTGCATTAGACTGAATAGCAGGAAGCATTGTAGATCAGTCTCAGTCAGACATGAGTTCCAGTTCGGCCAGGAGAGATGGCATGTAGAGTGGCAGCTTCTGGTTCCCTCTGGACCTCAGTCCCTGACAGAAACAGTCTAAAATAAGCTAGCTTCCTCCTATGCTCACTCACTAGTAGACTTTGAAAAGAGAGTGAGGAAAGATGCAGATGCCTGACAGTGCCTGGCAAGTTTGGGGGACCTAGAGTGAGAGATAACAAAAGGGAGTTGACTAGGAAAAATGGGGGGAAAGGATGAGAGAGGAAACTTCAAAGAAGCACAGACTGGGATATAACGGTCTTGCTTGCAGAAACGGAGGCTTTATGAGTACCACAATCATGTAGATGAAGTAGAATAAGAACCTTCTTAATAAGGTGCCATCAAGGAAGATAGGGAGATAGTGATGCATTAAATTGTCCTGAGATACAAGATCATGTTGCAAATCTGATCTTACAACATTTTCCAGCTTAGATATCTCTCATAATTCCAAGATCCATCTCATTAAGCAAGGGCTGTCACATTCCAGTATGGCTCACTCCTCCCAGTTCATCTTCATCCATCCTTTCTCAGAAGCTTAGCTCGAGTCCCAGCGATCCCACAATTCACTCAGGCTCCTAAACAAGACTTACTCATGCCCATGCCCTTGCACAAAGTATTCCCATTTCTTGCAATACCCTCTCCCCTCTAGGGAACTCGAGGATAATGCCCAATTGAGTACTTCTCCCAGCATTTCACAATTAGCTGTTCATATGTCATTCACTTCCACAAGACAGTCAGCTTCTCCCAGAAGAGAAATGGCTTGTTTTCACATAGCACATCCCATGCATAGAAGGGTTAAAGAAATACTGGTCAATGAAGTGAATTTTGGATGTAGAAGTGACAGGATTTGATGTGATTATTGTTATAATGTAGAGGAGTGCCTTGGGTAACTGCCTTAAAATTTCTGATTTCTAAAGAAATTTCCCTAGTTCCACTCTTTTTTGGGGGGGAGAAGGATTGCCCTCCAGCTCAGGCTGACCCTGAACCCTCCTGGGTCAACCCTCTCCATTCTGGGATTCTCGGTATGTGCCTTTTCTCCCAACCTCCCAACCCTGCAAGCACCATTGTTTTCACACTTGACCTATTATATTTCTCTGAAGCAGCCCAGGAGTAAGCTTTTACAAATGTAAGTACAATTTCTTCCTGCCTGATTCTCCCTAGTCAAAAGCTCCCTAGAGACTGCTTATTAGTATCAAGTTTAGTTCTAACTTCCTGACAGGCTCTGGCCACAGGGCTTCCACTTGTCCATTCTTGTTTACCCTTGCTACAACTTCCCCTTCATTATCAAATGACTTTGTAGCTTCATACACACAATCTCATCTCCTTCCTTCTTCTTCTGTGCCTGGGTCCTACCAGCCTCTTTGGTAGACAACAAAGAGCTATGTCTCCTTTACTGCTTACCTCTGTGCCAAGCATGAAGCAGATGGCTAATGAACACTTTGGGTACTGAACTCAATTGGCCGATAACAATAATATTAGTATGACTTTTGTACTACAGGCAGAGGCTGTTGGACTTGTTGGGAGTGGGGATACATATAATTTCAGCCTGGGGCATGTTGAACTCCTGACAGGTGGGGTTGATACGGATTTTTGATAGCTAATATAAGCGACACGGAGAGAGAGTTTTTGGAATCCCCCTCCCCTCCTCCGAGTTCATGTCCTCTGATGCAAAAAGAATTTATACACAGGGACAGAAATAAGTTTTAGTTACACACATTTTATTCTAATTTATTAATTTAGGAAAAGGCGAATTGGATGAGAAAGTCTCCCAGTCACCAGTGGGAAGTTACAGAGTTCTCCAGCCACCAGTGTGGGGAAAACATGTGTCAGAGAGTTTAACAGAACTTATATTATTTAGCTAAATAAGCAGCCAAAGAAAAGATAACAGAAAGCTCCCATTATGAGAAGGAGAGGTTTATGAGGGAAAAGGTCTAGAACCTGCCCCCACCCCAGCCTTACCATCCCGAGGCCTGGATCAGCAGTCTCTTTACTCCATTGCCACGTGGGGGAAGAGAGGCCTCTTCCTTTAGGGAAGTCAATTTAAGTTCTCTCCAGGTGAGTCAAAGAGACAGATGATTGCTTCATATTTGACCAATCAGCCCCTAGGTTGTAGCTCTTAACTAGCTGCCTCCCACTCAAGGGGTGGGGGTTGCCTCTGCAGAGAGGTCTGACCATCACAATCCCCCCTGTGAAGAAATAACCCTAACTGCTGTTAGGGTACTGGGGTGTGGAATTTGGGGGGAAAAGCATTAGAAAGTACATACATGTTTAAGAAAATAAAAGCACCAGAAGAAGTACATCTATGTTTAAGAAACAAGAATTAATAATATCCATTTTTGAACCTATTAAGAGGTAAAGCAAGCTTAATAGAGGTAACCTCTGACTGGGGAGGGGTTAAGGAGGAGCTTGGCAACATTATGTGGGGTCTCACTCCTAACTCTCACATATTTCCCCCCTCCCTTGAGGACACCCCAACTGCTGTTGGGAAATGGGGGTGAAGAAATCTTTCTCTCGTCTATTTACTGTTGAATAGGACACGAAGTTATGGCAGCTGGGGGTATCCCTCAGAGAGAGGAGGGTCCCTAGCTAAGGCCCAAGAGAGAGACTCCTTAACCATATATCACATTGTTAAGATTTTGTCCTGTCTCACATTGTGAGACAGGAGGTGGGGTATCCCAACCATAAGTGGAGAGTGTTCCACATAGGGTGTCCAGTGTAGGGTTGGATTGCTGTCCACCATGGAAACTTGAGATCCATCCCCAGAACTTCTTATTAAATGGCATCGTAGCATCTGTTCCTGTATATTAACAGAGTTATTAAGAAGAGAAATGC
The DNA here is from genome assembly GCA_004024765.1 of Zapus hudsonius. Classification (NCBI taxonomy): domain Eukaryota; kingdom Metazoa; phylum Chordata; class Mammalia; order Rodentia; family Dipodidae; genus Zapus; species Zapus hudsonius. The sequence goes on from PVHP010024378.1 coordinate 21,600, forward strand.
ATATTATTTAATCTTAATAACAGCAAAAGTGTTACCTAGGATAGGTATGAGGGCATTTAGAGCCCTGTGATTTTTTTTCACCATTTGAAATTAGAATTTAGCAGATTTTCTTAGCAGTATTTTTTCCAATGGAAGGAGTAAACAGGCTAGACAATAGTCTGTCTATATCTAAATTTGTAAATAAGTTGAGTATGTTCAGGTGTTTACCTTGTCTTTTCTGTATTTAAGGAAATTTTAAAAATATATTCTCCAATCATTCCTTGGGCAAGCCAGGGACAGAGATTGCTGTCACAAAATTCCTTTAGTGTCAGTGGGAGCTGTCAAGCATGTATTTATTTTAGATCCCATCCTGTTAGAACCCATTTTGATGGTTGGAGGCTTACTACCTTTAGTCATATTAGAATTATTATTATATATCCTTGGTTATAAATTTCTCTCTGAGTGTTTAAGACCTGGTATAAAGCCAAGATTTAAACAAGTATGTTCTTTTGGGTGTCACAATGGCTCTCCAAGGAGGATTTGGGGTCTGGGAGAAGCACTGTGGCTTCCTCAGAATTATCGCTGTCAGTGAGGCAGAGTCCAGGTCATGCTGACCTTGGTTTTTCCTTAGTTGGGAAATTCTTAGGACTATCAGTCCCCGTTTGATTCTCCTGTTTTTGTAGTACACTGATTTTTTTTCTGGGTTTCTGTACCCTTCCTGGTCAGAAGGATAGGTGACCTTCAGAGAAGCAGTGTAAAAACACTCCAGTATGGCCCTTTCATCTCCTGTGGCCTTTGTGACATGGGAACAGAAGCCAAAATATTAGTCCATTTTGTTCCATGATGCCAATTTGATTTGACTTTTATACAGGTAGTTAACACACTTAGAGAGGAATTTATATTAACCTTGTAGGATAGATATACCCATATTGACATTTAAATTGACTAATAAGGCATATCTAATTAGAGAATGGCATAATCTTTTAGTCTATCTTGTCCAACCTTGAGTTTACTTATTTCGAACAGTTTAGGCCATAATATTTTATGACTGTTAATATAGACAAAACACAGTTTTGAAGGCATTTTTAGCAATAAATCCAAATATAGAGCTCTAACCTGTAAGTCATCAGATCAAGAACAATCCAGCAAGACAGCATCTATGTTTGAAAACATACTAATTATTCAGGAGGGTTTTGGAAACTCAAATTGTAGCTTCAGATGTCTGAACCTGTATCCTGGAGTAGGGAATATGCCTTAAAGAGTTAGTTTAAATACCCGAAATAAGACAATTGTTAAAATAATATCTTAGATAGAGAGTCTCTGATTAACCATAATAAATCGAAGTCAGGTCCTGTCAAATTAGAACAGCTGAATTTCATATAACCCTTGGTGAATCTGTTTTAGAAAGAGAAAACATGTGACAACCAATGCTGTTAGTGTAACCTTCGGCACTAATTAACCTGATATATAGTAGAGATTCTTATAAACATAACATAATTTTTATGTTTCATCCATGACAGAAATGTTATAAAAGCTTAAGTTATTCCAACCTATTTATCTAATAGGGGGATAGAAGCCACAATGATTGAAGTTAAACGTTTAAGTTATATAAGTCCATTGATGACTATATGATAGTCTTAGCATAAACAAATAGAAACCATTTTTTTAATTCACAATGTCTTTAGATGTGAGAACCTTATTTTAGAAAATTAATACCAGTAAGTAACCTTTACCTTAAAAACTTAATTTGTCCAATAATTTATATATTGACAAATATACTTAGCTTGGATGAGTACCTTAAGAGTCCTTTTTGTATATTTCTTAACCCATGAACAATTTGGTTTTTGTGAGCTGTTGATGAGTAGCCTTAACCATAATAGTTAACCCTTAGCATCTAGAGTAAGGTCTTGGAAGGGCCTGGCAAAATCTCTCTTTGGGACAGTTTACGCAAATGTGTCCCCCTTTGTATACCAAGGAAGCAATCCTTTGTGATGTCCCCTTTCCTGAAAGGGGGCCTTCCTTAAGCAACCCGTTATATTGATGCTGTTTGTTTATTTATTTATTTATTTATTTATTTATTTATTTATTTATTTATTTATTTATTTATATCTCCCTTGCCTTAGTTTTTTTTTATTTTTATTCCCTTTTGTTTCCTTTTGGATTCCAATTGTAATAACACCAGTTGGACCTCAGAGCAGCTGTTTAAGATCTTGGTTGGTTTAGCCACCAATTTTTGTAAATTAGTATGCTTTTCTAATTGTCTCCCTTAATTTTTGAAGAAAGGCAATGGGTAATTTGTTTTAAAATTGCCCTGTGCTAAGTGGAGACTTTGGGGCTGAATGTTCCACCTGAAATAGCAATGGAGAAAAAGAAGCAAGAGATTGTTGAATTAGAATTATGCCCAATTCATAATTCTCATCTCCACTGAAAAGAGGGGTCATCTCTTATGAAAACTGATTTGGGACCAGAAATTTGGGGTGTCCTCTGTACAGGAGCCTGGGTCCCAAATTTTGAGTTTGTCCCAAATCTAAGAAGACACATAGTGCACTCTATGTGTTTTCTTGAAGCAAGGGGGGGTCCCCTTCAGGAATTCTGTGCCCTTCCTAAGAGTCTGGCCCCCAAGCTGGACTTATCCAGACCTCCCCAACATGGGTCCCATATCATGGCATATGAGAGCACCCGAGACATTGATTAGGCTTATAAGTGTAGAGGGTATGCATACTCTTGTCTTAGCTCACCTAATAGCTCAGCTGGGGGGAGGTGGCTTGGGACCTCATTCCCATTTCTCTGCTTGGAGGGAGTCTGGTATATAGGTCCCCAATCTTCGCATGTTTCAGGGTGGCTTTGGAACTATGGCTCTGTTGCTTTCTTTAAGGAGAATCTATAACTATCTTAAGTCTAGTAATGTGAGGCATGGTTTAATACAATGTACTGAGATTAAGAATGTCACACCCAGAATGGGTTCAAGATAGGTGATTAGCAGACACGCCATGTACCTCGGGAAACAAGGGTCAGGGTTTTCAGCAGGAATCCAGGTCATGGACACAAGCTGTGGCCATGCGCCGAGCTCCAGACACCTCCCAGCACAGGATACTCATGACTGGAAGCTGCCAGCGTGGACCAGCGCTTGCAGGAGGCAGTGAGTCATCTGGAGCCAGCAGGCCGTGCCAGAGCAGCCTCAGCCCAATGGCCGCCTGAGGCTTTCATTCAGCCTCAGCCAACTTCCCTTGGGTTTCCTCCCCGACCCTCACGCCCTCTCTCCCGTCCCTCCCGGGCCCTTGTGTGTCTTTCCTTTTTAAATTTTCATTTTTTCCTTTTATTTTATTTCTTATTTCATTATTTTTTTTCTCCATCGGCCGACTATATGTAGCCCCTCCCCCTGGCTTCCAACCTCCAGTGCGTCGGCCCCGCCCCCCCTCGCTAGTCTGTTTCCTTATTTACTTTTTTTTTCTTTCTCTCTCGCCAGTCCGACCGGGGCTCCTACGTAGCCCCTGCCCCGGGGTTCCAGCCTCCAGCACAACTGCCCCGCCCCCCAGGACCTTGCTTCTCTGTTTCCTTGTTTACTTTTTTTTTTTTTCTTTCTCACCCACCTGCCAACCAGATCCAGGGGATCTAACGTAACCCCTCCCCCTGACCTCCAGCCTCCAACACATTTACCTGGCTCCTTTTCTTCTCCTCTGTAACCCATCAGCCCCATTATCTGCGACCAGACATCCCAGCAACACCAGTTCCAGGGATCTCAGCGGCCTGAACCCCCTTCTGCCCCTCCCCCTGCCAACCCCATCCCCTAGGCCCGCTGACCCCTGTGGGCCTGCTCCCCTCACCTGCTAAATCTGGTGGCCCCACCCCTTGTACCCATGACCTCCGGGGGTCTGCTACCCCTACCCACGACCACCAATCCCCAAAGCCCCGACCCCTGACCCTGCCACAGTGCCAACTGTCCTCTGCCATCCCCCATGACCACTGAACCCTACAGCCCCGCTCCCCCACACCCGCCGACCACTGCAGATATCGAAATGGGCAGACCTCAACACAAGAATATTAAACCAGCTGAGGAAACCACACCAAATGACAGCAACAATGCCACTAAAGAGAGAGAGTGGAAACAGGCTGAAGATGACACTACACTAAACCCCGATCATACTGGCACAGATCCTAAGGAGAACTTAATGTTAGTCATGCAAGAAAAAATGGGCCGGGTTTCCGGGGAAGATGGCTGACTAGCAGACACGCCATAAACCTCGGGGAAATTAGGGCCAGGGTCTTCAGCAGGGACCCAGCTCGTGGTCATTAGCTGCGGCCACAAGCTGAATTCCAGGCACCTCCAAGTACAGGATCTGCACAACTGGAAGCTGAAAGCGTGGAAAAGAGCTCGCAGGAGGCAGTGAGTCCTCAGGGCAGGCCATGCCGGAGTGGCTCTTGGCTGCCTGCCACCTGAGCCTCTCTTTTGGCGGGCCGGCTTTCCTTGGGTTTTGGCCCCCACCCTCCCGCCCTCTGTCTATCCCGCGCCTCTCGGGCACTCGCCTGTCTTTCTTTTTCAACTTTCTGACGGTTTTTCAAATTTATTTCTGATATTAATATTCTTTCTTAATCGACCATTGGTACACAGCTCCTTCCCCCGTCCTTCAGCCTCCATCATGTCTGCCCGCCTCTCCGTCCCGGGGGCTCCGTTGTAGCCCCGCCTCCCGCCATCTGCTGTGTCCCTCCCCGATCGCTTCTACTTCTTCTTCTGTCTCTCTTCCACCGCGAATGGGGTTCCTTCGTACCCCCCCCACCATCCAGCGCGTCTGCCGCGCCCCTCCCCCATCGCTTTTTTTTTCTCATTCTATCTTTTACCAGGACCAGGGGCTCCTCCTTAGCCCCTCCTACCGCCATCAGCTGCGCCCCTCTCCCATCGCTTTCTTTCTCTTCTTCTCTCTCTCTCTCACTGGGAACGGGGGCTGCTTTGTAGCCCCGCCTCCCACCCTCTGTCTGCCCCTCCACTCCCCCATTGTTTTCCTTCTCTCTCTTCCACCTGGACGGGG